>CM029664.1:40654777-40899345 GCA_017311315.1 Dendrocalamus latiflorus
GATGTTAAAGTCATGTTCTTACACGGGGAGTTGAAAGAAGACATCTATATGGAACAGTCGGAAGGTTTTATTGTTCTAGGAAAGGAGAATTTTGCATGTAAATTGAAAAAGTTTCTTCATGGGTTGAAGTAATAACCTAGACAATGGTACAAGAGATTTGAGTTATTTATGATCTCTCAAGGCTTCAAGTGATCTGATTATGATAGCTGTACTTATTTGAAGACCGGCAATGTTTCAGCTATCTACTTGCTATATGTTGATGATATGCTAATCGCGGTAAAAGACAAGACTTAAATATCAAAGTTAAAGGCACAATTAAGCAGTGAATTCGATAAAGGATCTCCATGCAGCAAAGAAGATTCTTTATATAGAAATCTTCAGAGATTGTCGGTTTGAAAAGTTATACTTGAGTCAGAAAAGGTATATTGAAAAGGCGCTCATTGTTTCAATATGCACAAGGCCAAACTAACTAGCACTTGTTACTGCACACTTCAAACTCTTTTTAGCATTAAGTTCGCAAACATTTGAAGAAGTTGAATACATATCAAGTGTTCCATTTGCAAGTGTAGTCGGATCATTTATATATGCTATGATCTACTCTCGTCCTGGTCTATCTTATGCGCTGAGTGTTGTCAATAGATATATGGCCAATTCGGCGAAAAACCACTGGAGGGTAGTTCATGGGTCTTTAGATATTTGAGGAGCATTTCTAATGCTTGCTTGTAGTTTGGAAAGACTAGTGCTGGAATGGTCAGATATATGGATCTTAATTTTGCTAGAGATTTAGATAAGAGAAGATCTCTTACTGGTTATATATTAGCTATTGGAGACGTGCTGTAAGTTGGAAAGCTTGTTTGAAAACTACTGTTACTCTTTCAACTACTAAAGTTGAGTACATGGATATTTTAGAAGCTTGTAAAGAAGTTATTCGCTAAGAGGCTGTACATTGAGTTTTGTTTGGCTAAGAGATCTGTACATTGAGTTTTGTGGAAGTATATCTTATACCAATATCCACTATAATAGAGTGCTATTTGTTTTTCAAACAAACAAATATTCCATGAGAGAATAAAGCACATTGATATTAGATATCACTTCATCCGAGGAGTTATTTCTCAAGGTGATGTTAAAGTTTGCAAAATCAGTACTCGATAATCCAGTTGATATGATTACAAAGCCAGTTCCTTCCACTAAATTTGAGCTCTTCTCAAATTTGGTTTATATTACTCATTAGTCCTTTTGGTCATTTGACACACAAGAAGTATTTTACAAGTTATTCGAGAAGTTCTTTAGTTCTTATTCGCTACAGGAGGAATATAGCTTAAGGTGGAAATTTTTGTATTTTGTGATCTGAAGGTTCGACTACTTAAAAAGTCTAATAAAGTTTGGTTCAAAATATATTTTGTTAAAACTTTGATCCAGGAGAAAACGCACACATTGCAAATAAATGGAGAGAATACAGAGAATTTCTGAATTTCTCTATTTTATTTGCTCCCCCTTTTTCCTTACTTTTTTCCTTCTCTTGCTTACAAAATTGGGTGCAAGGCTCTCAATATAAAGACTAATAATCTCCTATTCGTATATGTATTCAGACTTCAAGTTGGACACAACTTCAACTTGAGTTATATTCAAAGACGACTCTACTACGTCTAGAACTCGAAGTCAAGATTATTTCTAACAATCTCCCCCTTAATCTTGACTTGACTCTAAAATATTGAGGTAGTCGGACTTAACTACGACTTACTAAACTTTATGCCTAACACCTTACTTGAGTTTGGACGGCGACACACTTTCTCAAACGTCCTGACTCAACTCATCATTAAAGCACTGTTGATTCATCATCGCTGAGCGCTTCACAACAAACGCTTTCTTCATTTTTGACTTGGGGCATTCTGAAGCAAAGTGTCCATAATCGTTACAATTATAACACCTCACTTTTGCCTTATCAAACTTTCGATTCTGACGGCCTTGGCCACCACCCCTAGAAGTGTTCTTGCCTTCACGCTTCGATGATCGGATCTCCCACTCGGCACGGGTCAACAAGAGCTGTCCGTCGCTTTTGTTTCTATTATCGTGGATGCATTCCTCATACGCCTTAAGACGACCGATGACCTCCTCTATGGTATTGTCTTTAGGTCTCCAAATTGCTCTATGACCGAAGCAATTGGGAGAAACTGTGAGGGAATAGCACGAAGCAATTTCTTCACTACATACAACTCTTCCATCTTCTCGCCAAGGGCCGAATCTTGTTGACGATGACCGTCAACCAGACAGCGAAGTCATTGATCGATTCCGTTTCCTTCATACACATCACCTTGAACTCAGTCTTGAGAGTTTGTACCTTTGTTTCCTTCGCACGATCTGCGCCAAGATGCATCATCTTCAATGCCTCCCACACGGCTTTGGCTGTCTCCTTTTTGGTTAGTAGGAAGAGCATCTCCTCTGGAATGCTGATAGATGGCGCCAATGCCATCTGATCCTTGCGCACATCGACGTTGCCGTTCTCGATCGCATCCCACACTACTTGAGTGTTTATGCACACCTTCATCTTGATTACCCATGCTGCATAATTGCTCGTCGTGAGCATCAGATAATGCTGCGAGACAACGGAACTCTCCTTCGCCATCATACTGAATGATGTCTCATCACCGGTGACACTACTTTCCGAAGAACGTGACATGATCTTGAGCACGGATCAAGAAATCGGGCTACTTTGAAGCTGCTCTTGGACCGAGGAAATGGAAGAAAAAACTATACTGTTTTTTTCTTTCCTTACTTGGACTTGCTCTCTGTTATATGACTGGTCGGTAACGCGAACTGGTCGAAAGTTATTATTGAGATTATCTTCGTGTTCGTGATGGGCTCCGCATCGACTTACACCATCATTGTGTCCAAAAGTGTTTGCGTCAACTAGAGTTTGACGTGAATACTCGAGGCGTTTCGACTAGAACTCTTTGTCATTACCTTCTGAGACTCTATTTCATCTCCGAGCGGCGTGTTGTTCCCGTCTCAGAGTAGGTTACTATTTCAATTTTTGAGTAGTCTGTGTTTCTATTACTGACTAGTACTGTTCCTTATTCATCTGGGACTCTTGTTTCCAAGTCTATTTATTCCTTTTGTAAGCCTCATGGTAGATAGCATCGTGCACAACATAAGTTATCTACATATATAACATGCTAAGTGTGTTTTGTAACATCTACTTTATATAATGATTTTGTCGATTGTCGTTTATATTTTTTCCCGCAAGGATTTCTACTTAAATCTTTGTCTCGTAATTCTAATTACTCTTCATTATTTTCATATCTTTGCGTTTATAGCACAGGACAATGGCATAGTTGGTGAACCATCATAGATCACACCACAATGATAGGGAAAGAAAAATGTGAAAGTTCGGCAGTATGTTGGAGACTGCTTCTAGAATCTCTTGAATCAACAACAGTTTTGCCTTGGATGATGTAACCATGTGGACCGGGTACCATGGTAGCTGGATCATCCCTTGGAACGCAAACGAAAAGTCCTGGCAAAGCATTAGAATTGTGATCTGACCACAAGCTGTTTGTCAGATACGCTGACATCTAAGGCGATCTTTGAGATTTCAGTATAACGTCAGAGTAGGCTTTAAGTCAGATGTTTTGTCGTCTACCCACATCTACTGGTCCTCATAGATGTTTCACCTCACATTGGTAAAGTGCAACTCTACCTGATTTTTAGTTCCAGTGGAAAGTAGTACATAATATTTTCTGTACATGCTGAGAGTTGAACCAAAACGTTATTCCTAATATTATCTTTGAATGTGGATTAAATGTATTCCTATTGTGTAAATTGTAAAACTATACAGAAGCCAAATTGCTTCACGAGTAAATTAAAATGAAATGATCAACAAAATATCAGGGGCAAATGATACATCATCAGTTGGTTAGCACTTAGCAGGGGATATGGATATCAAGAAATATATATCCCTACATCGCATCTGGCTATAAGAAGCATCTTTTCTACTCCTAGGTATAATTACATCATATACTGTATCTACAATAACGCAGTGAGTATCTCGCGTAACAGAGGGCATGTACGTGTAGTATACGAGTATTTAAAACCATCTAGGTGGTATGAACATTTTTTCAGAGGTAGTATGTACATTTTTTAGACATACTCCTTTTTATATGCGTATATAAAGGTATTAGAAAAATACGCTAAAAATTATGAACTTCCTTGTAATTTTTCCATGTAGTTCACATTGAAGTATATTATGTTTAGTATACGAGTATACATAAAGTGATAAAGGAGTATTTCATGTTTATTTAAGTGATATATTAGAGTTGGGTGGTAATTATACCTAAAGTAAAAGGTAATTGTCCTATCTTTCTATATATATTATCCATCAGCAGATTAACATCGACAATCGACATGGTCTTTTAATTAGCGATGTATGTTTAACAAGCACAGTATTTCATGATTTACCTGTGATGATTCTGTAATAAGAAAAGACCCAGATTTTTCAGTCAGTTCAACACTGGATTTTCATCTAAATGTTGAACAGCTTTCCATATTTCTCGCGAGTCAAAATTCATAAACTAGAGTTTAGACATGGCAGTAAATGTGAAGTAGTCATGCGCATGTGTTTGAGCTTCTAGAGAGTTGAGAAGAACGGCAATCTTCTCGAGTCTTAGGCATGTATAATACTCTATCTCTTAAAATTATCTCTAAAATTTTCACCTTATTTAAAGGACAGTACTAGAGACAATCTCTCTATTAATAAATCATTCCTATAACTATTTTATAATATTTTTCCTATAACTTCCTGTCCCACCTTCTCTTGTATAAGAGAGAACATATTATATTTCCTCACCTTCTCTTTTCTGTACATAGAATTTTACTTATTTAATATAATTAAGAGATAACTAAATTGATTTTATTGGACATATTATTATACTCCATATTCTTGGCCGCCCCTGCTACTGGGTTAACCTACGAAAAGTCTTGTGGAAACTTGCGCATTTCTCTACCTGTCCTTTTCTCCTTTTTGTTGTTTCTCTCATTTCCTAATTGCCTTTTGTGTTTTTTCACGTTGAAGCCTGCCTTATGTCTCAACCTATCATGAGCACATCTTCATCTCTATACGTGACGACTGACGATTGAAAAGTGAGACAGGGTAACATTAGTAAGAGTACTTCCACTACCATGAAAAAGCCATATATTAGACGTCATATCACAGAGAATTTCTCAAAATCGTTTGTATTAAAATACAATTACAGACAATTTTTAATTTAGAGACCATCTGTATTGCTGGCAGCACTAAAAATCATATGTGAAGAGGAAATATCAGAGACGGTTTGTATTAAAGACCGTCTGTGATAATTAAGTTATCACAGATAGTTTTATATAAAAACGACTGTGATAATTCCACTAAATTAATACAATCATAGACAATTTTAATTTAGAGACCGTCTGTATTGTTGCCAGCACTAAAAACCATATGCGAAGAGGAAACATCACAGACGGTTTGTATTAAAGACCATCTGTGATAATTAAGTTATCACAGATGGTTTGTATAAAAAAAACGACTGTGATAATTCCACTAAGATTAATTGCGCGGAGACCCGTCGACCCTCTGTTTTAAATTTCAGATCTACGCTGCTGCTTAAGCTGGAGGTAAGGCTTTAGGGCGATTTGGTGAAAGGAGATTATATAGCAAGAGTAATTGTAGATCCACTAAGTTTTTGACTACCTATGGTTAGTAATTTATTTATAATTGCATTATAATTTACATTTATAGCTTTTGATGACAAGAGAATTGAAAGATGGTTGATCTAGTTAGTTTGATGTAGAGAAAAGGTTATTTTACATTTAGCATGGTTTAGGGTTTAGTCAATTCATAGTCTATTTCTACTTAATTCAATTTAATTAATTATTATTGCTACATATAGCTACTTAATTTAGATCGTTAAAGAGCCGAGTGCGGATTGAAGCGCACTTGATTCGAAAGGGTTTTAAAAAGGGTATGCATATTGGACCAGTCATGGTGAAGAGCAGATTACATAGGAAAGTAATAGAAATAACATTGCCAATGAAGTCAATGATATACCACCGGATGATCATATCAATTGTGGTTCCGATTCGGATAGGCTGAATGATGATAATCTGGATCAGATGCTTCGTGGTGTAGAAGGAAACTGTGATGAGAGAGAGTATGTTAAATTCCGAAGCACAATGGAGGGACTCGGAGAAACCTTTGTTCACGTGCTGCAAGTCAAGGTATATGAGGTTGTCAGCCGTACTTGAACTGCTGAAATTAAAGACAAGCAACGGTTGGTCCGACAAGAGTTTCACGGCACTATTAGGTTTTTTAGCGGACATACTTCCGGATAGGAACGAGTTGCCCAAAACCACCTACAAAGCCAAGAAGATTCTTTATCCATCAGAAATGAAAGTAGAAAAAAATACATGCTTGTCCAAACGACTGTATCCTCTACCGTAAAGAGTATGCAAATATGCATGTATGTCGAGTATGCAACGCATCCCAATACAAGCATAAGAATCAATCAGATAATGATGAGAGAATAGAGGTGAAGAGAGGATCTCCTGCTAAGGTGGCATGATATCTTCCTGTAATTTCTCGGTTTGAAGCTATTTTTTGCAAACCCAACGGTGGCAAAATTGCTACGTTGGCACTTGGAAGAGCGTAAGAAGGATGGAAATGCTAAGACACCTTACTGATTTCGCCCAGTGGAGAAACATCGATAGGAGATTTGTAGATTTCGATGTAGAATTGAGGAATATATGGTTCGGATTGAGTACATATGAAAATGAGTCCTTTCGGTAACAGAAGTAGACGACATAGTAGCCCATGACTCTCTGCATCTACAACCTTCCTTGGTTGTGTATGAAGCGGAAGTATATTATGCTGTCGATACTTATCCAAGGGCTGAAGCAATCTGGGAATGATATTGATGTGTACCTAACACCGTTGGTGGAAGATCTAAAATATTGTGGATTAAAGAGGTACAAGTATGAGATGCATACAAACGAGAGAACTTCCACTGTAACATCCCAAAATTTTGAAATTTGAAAATGTGAAGCTTTTGAATTATTTTGCAATATGTTTTGTTTGAATTTGGAGTTTACGGTATTCCTCTGAGAATTTGGGTGAAAGTTCCAGAGAACAAAAGGATCAAGAAGAAAACAAACATGTTTAGATAATAGAGAATTGAAATTTAAAATAAGAATCTGAAAAGATGATCCAGCATGAGAGAGAGAAACCCGAGCGGAAATATAAAACCTCATTTTGGAAAGACTAGCATAAAAAGCATACAAAACCCAAATTTGGGCATTCAAAAATTTATATATACAATTATAGCAAAAATTTAATAAAATCAAAATAGAGGACTATTATATTTTGTATCAAGATAATTGAGCCAAACATGCAAACTCCAAAAAATCAATAGGACCTAATGCGAACTAAAATTTAAAAACAAAAATCCAAAATCCAGAAAAATGCTTGGGCCTCTCTTCCTTTTTCTTTCCCTATTTTTCCTCTCTCACTTATAGGTGGGCCCCCACTCCTCTTTTCTTTTCTCCCTTTCTTTTTCTTCTTCCCTCCCGACGGTTTCTCTGGCCAGCGGGCCCTCCTTCTCCCTCCCTCTCTGCGCCTTCCCCCGCTCTTTTTTTCCCCGTGCGAGCGCGCCTCCCTTTTTCCACCGGCGGGCCAGCCTGCCCGCGCTCCCTTCCCTCTAGCGCGTGGCCCCGCCTCCACCCCGCGCGTCCCACTGCCGCGCGAGCCCCGCGCTCCAGTCCTCTCCACCTGACCGGCGGGCCTGCCCTCGCCTGCACTTCTTCTTCCCCTTTCCTCCCCCGTGAGCGCGTGCGTGCTCTGCCATGCGCAGCATCCCTCCGCCCCGTGGCAAGCCATGCACCATCCCTCGCCCACGGTTTCTCCCGCGTCGCCCACCGTTTCCATAGCCTCCCCGTGGTCATAAGAAGCTCCCACGCCACTCCTCTTCCTTCCTTGTCTCTTCTTCTATCCCCGCCCGTGCGCCGGCCACAGCGCCTCCACGCCGCGCTCGGCCCTCCGGCGATGCCCCGCCTCACCGAGCGCGTCCCGGCGTGCCTCCTGGGGCCCTACACCTCCCCTCTCACCTAATCGAATCCCCGTGCCTCAGGCTCGTCGCACGGCCCTCTTCTCCGAAACCGGTCGCCGCCGCCATTCCCACCGTCGCCGCCTCCTCGGTTAACCTCCCGTCGATTCCACGCCGGTGGAGCACCTTCTCGACGCCCCGAAGTCACCCCCGCCACCGGCCGGAGCTGCCGCCCACCCCAGCTCGCCGGCGACGATGACACCCCCGCGCCGCCGTAGGCTCCCGGTGCCGGCTCGCCTCGGTGCTTCCCCGGCTCAACCAGACCTATGGTGAGCATCCCCTTAACTCCAGTGTGCTTCCGCGCCCGCCCAATGTCCTTCCCTTCTTCCCAGTCGCCGGTGCCCCGGTTCACCTCCACCGCCGGCCGCCCCACGTAGTAGCCCGTCCACCTCGCCGCCACCCTAGGCAATTAGTCGCCACTACTAGCTTTCCCGGCCTCTGCGCAATCCATTCCACTGGTCACCCTCCCCTCCCCGGCCGCCCTTCGCCGGCACCGCCCTTCGCCGGCACCGCCCCCACGTATGCAATGAGTCTCAGTCACGGTCTTCCACGAATTGAATGTGATCTCAATTCGTTCTCGTGTAACTATTCTGATCATTCTTCGAAATGTGCATGCTACTCGGCGAGGAAGGAGAGGGGTCCTAGATCCATCGACCTCTGTGATGGTAAATCGGTCCTTAGGCTTTTTTAATAGTGTTCTTCCTTGGCGTTTTGATTTTGGAGCGGATGCATCCGACGATGATGTTGAAGAATGCACGGATGACATGTTGGCCCTCTCATATATGAAAAGCGCAATGTAGCATTTAAATGTTACATATAACATTACCGATAGCTACATTCCTATATGTCACCCAAATACTGTTGCGAATATTGCGGTATAAGCAAATATTTACTTATAATTCGAGCAAAACAGAATATAGCCCAAGCAAGACAAATTGGATATAAAGATGACTTCTTCAAGATATAAACAGGTGGAAATATTAATCCATCTAAACAACATATCATGCAATAGTCTAAAACCAGCATATATTCAGATTTGAGACATAGATCATTGAAGTAACATGCTGCCATCAAAAGTAGCTAGGCATAAAAGACTAAAATCAGCATGTTAGAGTGGTTTTAGTTGCTTTCAGATGTAGGGTTACACAAGATTTTAATCTTGGCCTTCCTACTACTACGGTCTTATACTCTTCACTGATTGAATATGTCAAATGTGAATCAAACCTTAGCTCTAAGAAATTCAGTTAGACACTACTTTGAGCTAGCAGTAAGGCCACAGGAAAAGATCACTAAAAGTAGCTCTACAACATGAACTTTCGGTTGATGTTGTAGAGCTATTTTCGTGAACATGAAAAGATCTCCGTGAACATGAAAAGGCCCCAACATGAAAAGGCCCTTCGCCGGCACCGCCCCAACCGGGGAGGGGAGGGTGACCAGTGGAATGGATTGCGCAGAGGCCGGGAAAGCTAGTAGTGGCGACTAATTGCCTAGGGTGGCGGCGAGGTGGACGGGCTACTACGTGGGGCGGCCGGCGGTGGAGGTGAACCGGGGCACCGGCGACTGGGAAGAAGGGAAGGACATTGGGCGGGCGCGGAAGCACACTGGAGTTAAGGGGATGCTCACCATAGGTCTGGTTGAGCCGGGGAAGCACCGAGGCGAGCCGGCACCGGGAGCCTACGGCGGCGCGGGGGTGTCATCGTCGCCGGCGAGCTGGGGTGGGCGGCAGCTCCGGCCGGTGGCGGGGGTGACTTCGGGGCGTCGAGAAGGTGCTCCACCGGCGTGGAATCGACGGGAGGTTAACCGAGGAGGCGGCGACGGTGGGAATGGCGGCGGCGACCGGTTTCGGAGAAGAGGGCCGTGCGACGAGCCTGAGGCACGGGGATTCGATTAGGTGAGAGGGGAGGTGTAGGGCCCCAGGAGGCACGCCGGGACGCGCTCGGTGAGGCGGGGCATCGCCGGAGGGCCGAGCGCGGCGTGGAGGCGCTGTGGCCGGCGCACGGGCGGGGATAGAAGAAGAGACAAGGAAGGAAGAGGAGTGGCGTGGGAGCTTCTTATGACCACGGGGAGGCTATGGAAACGGTGGGCGACGCGGGAGAAACCTGTGGGCGAGGGATGGTGCATGGCTGCCACGGGGCGGAGGGATGCTGCGCATGGCAGAGCACGCACGCGCTCACGGGGGAGGAAAGGGGAAGAAGAAGTGCAGGCGAGGGCAGGCCCGCCGGTCAGGTGGAGAGGACTGGAGCGCGGGGCTCGCGCGGCAGTGGGACGCGCGGGGTGGAGGCGGGGCCACGCGCTAGAGGGAAGGGAGCGCGGGCAGGCTGGCCCGCCGGTGGAAAAAGGGAGGCGCGCTCGCACGGGGAAAAAAAGAGCGGGGGAAGGCGCAGAGAGGGAGGGAGAAGGAGGGCCCGCTGGCCAGAGAAACCGTCGGGAGGGAAGAAGAAAAAGAAAGGGAGAAAAGAAAAGAGGAGTGGGGCCCACCTATAAGTGAGAGAGGAAAAATAGGGAAAGAAAAAGGAAGAGAGGCCCAAGCATTTTTCTGGATTTTGGATTTTTGTTTTTAAATTTTAGTTCGCATTAGGTCCTATTGATTTTTTTGGAGTTTGCATGTTTGGCTCAATTATCTTGATACAAAATATAATAGTCCTCTATTTTGATTTTATTAAATTTTTGCTATAATTGTATATATAAATTTTTGAATGCCCAAATTTGGGTTTTGTATGCTTTTTATGCTAGTCTTTCCAAAATGAGGTTTTATATTTCCGCTCGGGTTTCTCTCTCTTCATGCTGGATCATCTTTTCAGATTCTTATTTTAAATTTCAATTCTCTATTATCTAAACATGTTTGTTTTCTTCTTGATCCTTTTGTTCTCTGGAACTTTCACCCAAATTCTCAGAGGAATACCGTAAACTCCAAATTCAAACAAAACATATTGCAAAATAATTCAAAAGCTTCACATTTTCAAATTTCAAAATTTTGGGATGTTACAGTGAAGTTCTCTCGTTTGTATGCATCTCATACTTGTACCTCTTTAATCCACAATATTTTAGATCTTCCACCAACGGTGTTAGGTACACATCAATATCATTCCCAGATTGCTTCAGCCCTTGGATAAGTATCGACAGCATAATATACTTCCGCTTCATACACAACCAAGGAAGGTTGTAGATGCAGAGAGTCATGGGCTACTATGTCGTCTACTTCTGTTACCGAAAGGACTCATTTCATATGTACTCAATCCGAACCATATATTCCTCAATTCTACATCGAAATCTACAAATCTCCTATCGATGTTTCTCCACTGGGCGAAATCAGTAAGGTGTCTTAGCATTCCATCCTTCTTACGCTCTTCCAAGTGCCAACGTAGCAATTTTGCCACCGTTGGGTTTGCAAAAAATAGCTTCAACCGAGAAATTACAGGAAGATATCATGCCACCTTAGCAGGAAATCCTCTCTTCACCTCTATTCTCTCATCATTATCTGATTGATTCTTATGCTTGTATTGGGATGCGTTGCATACTCGACATACATGCATATTTGCATACTCTTTACGGTAGAGGATACAGTCGTTTGGACAAGCATGTATTTTTTCTACTTTCATTTCTGATGGATAAAGAATCTTCTTGGCTTTGTAGGTGGTTTTGGGCAACTCGTTCCTATCCGGAAGTATGTCCGCTAAAAAACCTAATAGTGCCGTGAAACTCTTGTCGGACCAACCGTTGCTTGTCTTTAATTTCAGCAGTTCAAGTACGGCTGACAACCTCATATACCTTGACTTGCAGCACGTGAACAAAGGTTTCTCCGAGTCCTCCATTGTGCTTCGGAATTTAACATACTCTCTCTCATCACAGTTTCCTTCTACACCACGAAGCATCTGATCCAGATTATCATCATTCAGCCTATCCGAATCGGAACCACAATTGATATGATCATCCGGTGGTATATCATTGACTTCATTGGCAATGTTATTTCTATTACTTTCCTATGTAATCTGCTCTTCACCATGACTGGTCCAATATGCATACCCTTTTTAAAACCCTTTCGAATCAAGTGCGCTTCAATCCGCACTCGGCTCTTTAACGATCTAAATTAAGTAGCTATATGTAGCAATAATAATTAATTAAATTGAATTAAGTAGAAATAGACTATGAATTGACTAAACCCTAAACCATGCTAAATGTAAAATAACCTTTTCTCTACATCAAACTAACTAGATCAACCATCTTCAATTCTCTTGTCATCAAAAGCTATAAATGTAAATTATAATGCAATTATAAATAAATTACTAACCATAGGTAGTCAAAAACTTAGTGGATCTACAATTACTCTTGCTATATAATCTCCTTTCACCAAATCGCCCTAAAGCCTTACCTCCAGCTTAAGCAGCAGCGTAGATCTGAAATTTAAAACAGAGGGTCGACGGGTCTCCGCGCAATTAATCTAGTGGAATTATCACAGTCGTTTTTTTATACAAACCATCTGTGATAACTTAATTATCACAGATGGTCTTTAATACAAACCGTCTGTGATGTTTCCTCTTCGCATATGGTTTTTAGTGCTGGCAACAATACAGACGGTCTCTAAATTAAAATTGTCTATGATTGTATTAATTTAGTGGAATTATCACAGTCGTTTTTTATATAAACTATCTGTGATAACTTAATTATCACAGACGGTCTTTAATACAAACCGTCTCTGATATTTCCTCTTCACATATGATTTTTAGTGCTGCCAGCAATACAGATGGTCTCTAAATTAAAATTGTCTGTAATTGTATTTAATACAAACGATTTTGAGAAATTCTCTGTGATATGACGTCTAATATATGGCTTTTCATGGTAGTGGAAGTACTCTTACTAATGTTACCCTGTCTCACTTTTCAATCGTCAGTCGTCACGTATAGAGATGAAGATGTGCTCATGATAGGTTGAGACATAAGCAGGCTTCAACGTGAAAAAACACAAAAGGCAATTAGGAAATGAGAGAAACAACAAAAAGGAGAAAAGGACAGGTAGAGAATGCGCAAGTTTCCACAAGACTTTTCGTAGGTTAACCAGTAGCAGGGGCGGCCAAGAATATGGAGTATAATAATATGTCCAATAAAATCAATTTAGTTATCTCTTAATTATATTAAATAAGTAAAATTCTATGTACAGAAAAGAGAAGGTGAGGAAATATAATATGTTCTCTCTTATACAAGAGAAGGTGGGACAGGAAGTTATAGGAAAAATATTATAAAATAGTTATAGGAATGATTTATTAATAGAGAGATTGTCTCTAGTACTGTCTTTAAATAAGGTGAAAATTTTAGAGATAATTTTAAGAGATAGAGTATTATACATGCCTAAGACTCGAGAAGATTGCCGTTCTTCTCAACTCTCTAGAAGCTCAAACACATGCGCATGACTACTTCACATTTACGCCATGTCTAAACTCTAGTTTATGAATTTTGACTCGCGAGAAATATGGAAAGCTGTTCAACATTTAGATGAAAATCCAGTGTTGAACTGACTGAAAAATCTGGGTCTTTTCTTATTACAGAATCATCACAGGTAAATCATGAAATACTGTGCTTGTTAAACATACATCGCTTAATTAAAAGACCATGTCGATTGTCGATGTAATCTGCTGATGGATAATATATATAGAAAGAGAGGACAATTACCTTTTACTTTAGGTTATAATTACACCCAACTCTAATATATCACTTAAATAAACATGAAATACTCCTTTATCACTTTATGTATACTCGTATACTAAACATAATATACTTCAATGTGAACTACATGAAAAAATTACAAGGAAGTTCATAATTTTTAGCGTATTTTCTAAATACCTTTATATACGCATATAAAAGGAGTATGTCTAAAAAATGTACATACTACCTCTGAAAAAATGTTCATACCACCTAGATGGTTTTAAATACTCGTATACTACACGTACATGCCCTCTGTTACGCGAGATACTCACTGCGTTATTGTTAGATACAGTATATGATGTAATTATACCTAGGAGTAGAAAAGATGCTTCTTATAGCCAGATGCGATGTAGGGATATATACATTTCTTGATATCCATATCCCCTGCTAAGTGCTAACCAACTGATGATGTATCAATTTGCCCCTGATATTTTGTCTGATCATTTCATTTTAATTTACTCGTGAAGCAATTTGGCTTCCGTATAGTTTTACAATTTACACAATAGGCTTCTGTATCATTTTATAAACATAGTATGTGATATATATATATATATATATATATATATATATATATATATATATATATATATATATATATATATATATATATATATATATATATATATATATATATATATATATATATATATATATATATATATATATGACACAATTATAATAAAGCAACCTCTAGGTTAGCGGATAATTAAGAGTAACCTATCTAAGGTAGCCATAAAATAAATCTAGTGGTAGATATAATCAAATGACAAATCAAGCAGTTTCATAAAATTTATTAGACGTTATGTCAAAAACATTTAAAATGAAATATATATTTAAATTAGAAGGCCCTAATGAAATCCCCGCCATTAGCACGTCACCAATAAATAAATCTTAATGATAAATTTAGTGGAACAACATCTGGGTATAGCGAGCTCGGTCCTATGTAAATAGAAGTTTAACTAAAACAGGCAAGATGCTAATGCAAGGGATAAAGTAACAATGACCATTGGTATTTAGATTAACATTTCACATAAAATGACACATACTAATCTTACTCAGATAGCTAAGTGTAAACTAAAATCAGAAATAAAGATAAGCCTAATATTAGCTAAGGTATGAGCAAGATAAAAATAGTGCTATCAATCAAATCTTATTCCTAACACTAGCTTTGGTACATAATAAAATTTAGCACAGTTGCATATAGAGCAAGCTGGGGCCCGTACCAAAGGATCTTAATTCAAATTAAAATTAAGCTAGCGATAAATGAAGATACATAAAATATGATAATGAGACCATTAAAGATTTATAGAACAAGTACAGATCTCATCCATCAGTCCAGATTGCCTTTACCATAACCTAAGTTGCAAGGAATACATACCCAGCCAGACTCGTACTTCGATACATAGGTCTACCCTAACTCATGGAACTTCCTTGATAATACGAAAATAATAAAAGAAGTTATTAAATAAAATAGGTTAACCCGTGCTAATCAATGGCTGGCTAAACCTAATCACCCTCTAATCTGAAGTAAGAATAACATCGTCAATATCCCTGTATCACGAACCCTCCTCAGCTTCTGCTTCATCGAATGTCCTTCTACCAATCGTCACTTCGTTCCAACCCCTTTTTTTGACTCCATCGATACTCCGCACAACATCGACCTTACCTCAAATAACCCAAATCACCCATCGACTCATAGTAAAACTAAATTGATTTTATTCGGATTTATTTGGAACTTTTAAGTTATTTGCTTTTATTTGGATTCAGTCGTTTATCGCATAATTAGAGATTGAAGTCCTGAAGATTCTATGAATCAAGCGGGACCAAGATCGATGAAGACCAGGAATTAAAGATCATCGTATGAGACAACTTCGTGTGAGCTCAAGATCGCGGTAAACCGCGCCAGGCGAGTCAATACTTTGATCATATTGAACCTACATTTCCTGCAAATTATTTTTGTTTAAATTATCAAATTGCATGCTGTTATTTTATATGCAAATCCATGTTTAATTTAGAATTCTAGTTAAATGCCTATTATCTAACTTGGTTAATATTGCCCATCCTTTGGAATATTTGAACATGAGAACCTTGTCACCCTAGCAAAATTATAATAGTAACCTTTGGAAAATAAGTCCCTAAATATATGCCATGCTTAGTATTGTTTAGGTACTCATGGGCGCGAGAGCGCCCAAGCATCACTTTTAATCATGAGAAAAGTTGGTTGGGCAGTCATGGTGGTAATGACTGGTGTATATTGGATATGGTTATTTTATGCTCCCAAAACTCTCAATTTGCTTTAATATCTGAGCGGAGGGTTTGGGGGCTGGTATGTGGTGCGAAGGAATGCACAAAATTGTGGAGTGTGGTAGAACCGCTCAGATAATACTAAGGACTGAATCTTGTCATGTCAACCCGTGTAAAACAGTACAACCACAAGCTGGCAAAATGTAGGCAGGGTTAACTAATTTGTGTAGCGTCAAGGTGGTTACGTGAAGGTATGACCACGAGCAAAGGAATGGATGCGTAATATTCCTCGCCTTTGCCCGTGATGGCTCACGAGGGACCCTTCCCGGCGTATGTGTAATATTACTATGGAAGGTTGACCTTAGCGGGCGTAACCACAGTGGACTATGCATTGTAAAGGCCCTGTGATAGTCTATTCAACCACATGGCTAAGGAATCATGTGGGGCAACGAGTAGATCTATCTCTTGTGGGTAAAGTGTGCAAACTCTGAAGAGTCAAAACTATTCGAATAGCCGTGCCCACGGTCAAGGGCAGACATGGGAACTTAACTAGATATAGTTCTATTTCAAAAACTTTGTGGGTGGTAATGGAAACGTGAAGGGCGAAGGACTGCCCTGGTTTGGAATTGTCCTGAGTGTTGTCCCAGTGGTAAGTTAAGCGGCTATAACGCTGAAGAAATTGCTATATGGTGCAGATGCCATGTAACGGTGGATGGAATCTGAATCGATATTAATAATGCATTTCCTTGTACATTATGATTTGTTCCAAAGCTGCTAAGTCATAGGGCTTTTTAATTAATTGTATTCAAAAGCACTCTACGCAAAAATAAAATAGCCCGAGCCTCCCCTTTGTTAAGCTATGCATACTATTTATTTGCATTCTGTGTATTGGCTCGCGGAGCACGGGGTCGGAGTGCTCATGCTCGCTTTTGCGACAAAATTCAGAATCAGGAATCAAACTACCTCGCCTCAGCAACAAGATTGGACAAGCTGGCCGAGAAGATGAAGATGTCAAGGGCTAGGTCGCGAACCTCCAGTTGGCTGCCTGTGGGCATGTCCTGAAGGTCCCACTTGCGTGCTTCGTTCTTCCGCTGCTGCAATTTCATGATTTCGGCCTAATCGGCCCATGAGTAAGTCTACTATTATATTTACGCTTCCGCATGATATGTATTTTGATATTCATTTCTGTAACTGTGAGCACTATCTACTGATCCAGGGAATAGTGCAGAAAATCACAGAGGAATTCGGATTGAAAAATCTGGGCTCTTACAGCGATGGTATCAGAGCATATCGACTGCAGGTCGTGACCTAGTTAGCCTGGCCGTTAGTTTCATGACTAGAGTTATTTCTTAAAATCTATTTCGAAAAATATAAGTTGTATCACTCATTCTCATCTCTCTTAGACGATTCTCCCTTATCCATATGCTGCCCTAGCCATTTTACTTCTGAAGCTCGCTTACCCAAATTCAAAGAGATGAAAATCCAGTACTTCTCTTGTAGACTCTCTATGAAAACGCACTTAAGGCCAAGAGTCATGGTGCTTAACCTTGAAGCTTAATATCAAAGATTGTTTTATTTTTGGAGTAAACAATAGGGTGAAAATTCGAAGAAAAAAAAAGAATTGGTGGAGCCTAACGGAAAGGATTAGATTGACTAGATAGATGAATCAAGTTATTCTTGGAGAAAATAGGATATATGAAAATAATTGCGGGAGTACAACATTGATAAATAACATAATTTTTGGGAGATATTTACAATAGTGGAATAATGGAATATGATCGATTGCTAGATAAATTGATAGAGTTTTGAGAAATTGGAGAGATGACAACAATTATCAAAGTATAGGCTTGATTAATAACATTATTCCTGAAAGATGTTCATAATAATGAATTAATTCGGAGGTTGTCACTGAAGATTTCGGTAGTTACTAGAGGAGTAATTATGATTTTGAATACAATCTTGGATTATTAGGAAGTCCTGATACACATGACACTGGTGGACTTAAAGGTAATAATGTTGGATAATCATTCGAATTCAGAATTGAGGAGTAGATAGACAATGAGGATTCAGGTTGATCATTGGAGAAGCAAACTATGGATTTGGATCAATGACACCAGACTGGATTATTAGGAGGTCACGATACGAAAGTCATTAGTGGATCTAAACAAAGAAAGCTAGATCTTCATAGGATTGGAAAGTTGATAAAACTGGCAATTGACGAACCTGAGATTGGATGTGGTGGAAATTCAGGCACATATCAGAATTTGGTAACCTCGATTCGATTAATAAAATTTTAGATGGAAAATTTATATATAGATGGATTTATAGTGAAGGCGTTGGATTTTCATTGGATTGTAGAGTTAATAAGTTGACCAATAGTGGATCCGAGATTTTGATTATACAGTCATAGTGAAAATATGATATTTAATCCACAAATATATGATTGAAGGTCAAAGATTTATGCGGGACTTAGATAATCATGACTAGATTAATGAAATGATGGATGATATAATAGGACGAGTATGATTGGTGGATCAAATAAAATAGATAATCTCCTTCGCTGTTTGGAGTCTTAGATGGCAGTAATGCCATGAACAATTAATGAAGAAAGATAGCCTGAGTGCAGTTTACAAAAGTGGAAGTTAAATTATAAAGGCTATTGGATTCTAAGCCTTATGTACAAAAAAAAATCATATGGGAGTGAATTGATTCAGTGATGGATAGTTGAATGTTGGAAGGGATTAGGATACAAAAAAATCTATTTAGCCACAAGGATCATTTAAAAAAAATAAGTGCCAAAACCAATGAAACTACCCCCAAATACTTTCCCCTTCTTTCTATTAATTACAAAAGGAAAATTTTGATCCTTTTCTCATACCCCTACTCCAAATATTAAGGTTAGGAACGTCGAAGATGATCATGAAGATAAGATGGTCTCGTTTTAGACGGACTGTGCATATGAACCCTGCACCCTCCTATGTGTGCTCCCCGAGTAGACGTTGTATTGTTCGAATAGCCGTGCCCACGGTCAAGGGCAGACATGGGAACTTAACTAGATATAGTTCTATTTCAAAAACTTTGTGGGTGGTAATGGAAACGTGAAGGGCGAAGGACTGCCCTGGTTTGGAATTGTCCTGGGTGTCCTCCCAGTGGTAAGTTAAGCGGCTATAACGCTGAAGAAATTGCTATATGGTGCAGATGCCATGTAACGGTGGATGGAATCTGAATCGATATTAATAATGCATTTCCTTGTACATTATGATTTGTTCCAAAGCTGCTAAGTCATAGGGCTTTTTAATTAATTGTATTCAAAAGCACTCTACGCAAAAATAAAATAGCCCGAGCCTCCCCTTTGTTAAGCTATGCATACTATTTATTTGCATTCTATGTATTGGCTCGCGGAGCACGGGGTCGGAGTGCTCATGCTCGCTTTTGCGACAAAATTCAGAATCAGGAATCAAACTACCTCGCCTCAGCAACAAGATTGGACAAGCTGGCCGAGAAGATGAAGATGTCAAGGGCTAGGTCGCGAACCTCCAGTTGGCTGCCTGTGGGCATGTCCTGAAGGTCCCACTTGCGTGCTTCGTTCTTCCGCTGCTGCAATTTCATGATTTCGGGCTAATCGGCCCATGAGTAAGTCTACTATTATATTTACGCTTCCGCATGATATGTATTTTGATATTCATTTCTGTAACTGTGAGCACTATCTACTGATCCAGGGAATAGTGCAGAAAATCACAGAGGAATCCGTATTGAAAAATCTGGGCTCCTACATTCACTTTATGCTCCTTGTTGTTCTGCACCATAAATGATTATCCTGCCCTTGCAAATCTGTCGGGCCATGAAGGGAGGCTCAAGGGTATCAGGACCATCGAAAGGAAAGCAATCACTCCAGATATGGATGCATATGCTCAAGCCCATTTCACGGTCTTGCAACACATGACTGAAGTGTCCTCATATATCGACTAGTACAAGGGCATGCTTCGGCAATAGAATTTGGAGCAGCCGGATGTTTGGATTATGAGATAACACAACAATCGGTTCAACAAATGGTTGAAGGACTGACTCGCTTGGAGCTCGTCAAGTGATATGCTGACATGGTTGGCAAAAGGTTCAACATTTACAGTTGTGACATGGTAAGGATATGACATAAATAGGTACATATTCTATACGCAGGTTCAGGATGTAAAGATCAATAACCAGAACAGCGGTTTCCGCATAGATGCATTCAGTACCGATAGGTTGAGAAACTCCAACTATGGGTTCATAAAGTAGATTTGGGAGCTCGACTACGTGCTTTTTAAGATCCCTTTATTTCAGTGTCGTTGGGTCCATCTCCCATAAGTGAAGGTCAACAAGTACGGTGTCACTACTGTGGACCTCAAACATGTCAGATACAAAGACGAACCACTCGTACTCCCTAACCAAGTTGTTCAAATTTTCTATATAACTGACCAGGCAAATAAGAAGTGCCACATAGTCCTTCATGGAAAAAGAAGGATTGTCGGCGTTGAGAATGTAGTGGACGAGGAAGAATACAATCAATTTGATGAGTTTCCTCCTTTCGAAAATGGCATAAGGGTAGAGGAAGAGCATGATGAAAGTAGCTACATACGCGTTGATCATCATGGAGGGTTGATTTTTAAGGAAAATAAGCAAGTGGAATGATGAATGAAATGTTTATGTGTCATATGTTTTTTATTTGCAATTATATATGTATATGAAAATGTGTGATATATATATATATATATGTATATATATGTATATATATATATATATATGTATGTATGTATGTATATATATATATATGTATGTATGTATGTATGTATGTATATATATATGTGTGTGAATTTGTATTTATGTATATAAGATTGTGTGATATATATATATACACACACACACACACACACACATCACATGTTCTCAAATATGCAAATTCATGTATACATATATATATATATATATATATATATATATATATATATATATATATATATATATATGTATGTATGTATGTATGTATGTATGAGAATGAGTCATATATATGTGAATTTAAATTTATGTATATGAGTGTGTGCAATATATATGTGAATTTGCATTTATGTATATGAGAATGTGTGATATGTGACATCTCAAATGATTTTAAAGTAAAATCGTCTGAGATATATATAATCATAGACAATTATATATTAAAACCATATGTGATGTTAAGTTATTATAGGCGGTTTTAAATAAGAACCGTCTGTGATTATGAATATCACAGACAATTCTTAAATATAACCGTCTATTATTGTTCCCATATATATTGCGCAGTAGGGTTTGTCCTAACTATACTACCCACTAACGCCACCGCATGGCCCCGAGCCCGTCGCCCCCTCCTCCTCCGTAGCCCGTCGCCCTCCTCCTCCTCCCCCGACTCTAGCATCATTCCTCCCCCGAGGCGGTCGCCCTCCTCCTCCTCCTCCTGAGCCCGTCGCTACCTCCCCCGACTCCGGCAGCCTTCCTCCCACAAGGCCATTGCCCTGCTCCTCCCGAGCCTGTCGCCTCCCCCAACTCCGGCAGCCTTCCTCGTAAGGTGTAGCATTGGGGGAGAAGGCCATGTTTTAACTTGAGCAACTCCTCAAACTGAGTGCAAAACTCACTTCTTAATCTGTGCATTTTATTAATTACAAATGTTCATGCTTGTGCTCAGTTTAGCATATTATCCTTTGGCTTAACTACAATATTCATGTTGAGAGATAATAGTTTGATCTCTATGTTATTATCATGTCTTTGGATATACTGTATACGCATTTGGTTTTCTGGATTGTTGTTATTAATGTGGTTTTAGCATGAATTTAGATTTAATTTCAGTAAAATATTATTGTTTTAAAACATAATTCCACCACCATTTAAATGATAAAATAATCTTAATTGGCTAACAAAAGGAGCATATATTCTGAATTTCAGAGATCACAGAGCATGAATATATTATTGATATGAATGTGATTTACTTGAAGTAAATAGTTTTATTATTTGCCTCTAGTTCATTGTCTCAAGAACTGGCTTGAGAATTGCTCACTTCTATCATCTTTTGAAGATGTCGTCCACTCATTCTTTGACATTGTCACTGGATGTGTGTAATGCATCGTCTTATAAAAAATCCCGAAAAGGAAGAGGACTATCGAAAAAGTCTGAGGGCCGGTTTACCATAATGAATGTTGATGCATCTGGGACCCCTCTCAATCCTAGCCGAGAAGTGTTTGCATTCAAAAGAATAGTCAGAATAGTTGCACGCAAAGGACTGAGATCACATTTGTTTCATGGAAGAACTTGACCAAAGTTCAAAAAAGTCAGCTGCTAATAGAAGTTTTTTGATCGTTCGAGATCCCGGAAGAACACTGCCTCTGTGCAATGATATACGTTGCTAGCGGCGTGCAAAGCATAGAATAACTTCAAGAGGCTACTTGTGAAGCAATATGTGGAGAAGGATCTGGTGTCCTTCAACAAGTATCTATTCCTGAAACCGCAATAGTAAGAGTTTGTGGCAATGAAGATGACATATATTTTTAGGAGTGAAAGTGTGGCGCATTGGACCCTCTAAGCAAAAGACATGCACCCAATAAACTCGACACTGCTGGGTATGCAAGTAAAATCCAGCAATGGAGGCAAGAGGACAAGCAGGCAATCTTGTTGGAGACCTCCCCGCCATTCGTCAGGATCCCCGATGAGCGTGCCTAAAACTGGATAAGAGCGAGGTCATCTACCATGTCGGCGGCTGCTATCTCCTTTTGAAACCTCGCAGACGAGGAAGTGTCCCACCGCCTGGAAGCGCTGAGTGTAGAATCTTTTCAAGGCTCATTCGAGGTAGTTAGGGAGAGAGATTTACTCTCTGCTGGACTAGAAAATAAGAAGCACCTGGGTCACACAAGTAGTCTTGGTCTTTATGTTCCTTAGAAACATGGCTTTTCAGAGGACTCCGAAGCTTACCGGAGTAGAAAGAGAGCCAAAGCCGAGTGCGAGGCACAGCTACGAGAGGACATTATGGCAAAAATCATAGATAAGATGCAAAGGATGGTTAGAGATGAGATGCAAAGGTATAGAAAAAATCAGCAGGAAGCCTCCGCCACTCCTGTGCTAGGCAGCCCCCAACCGATGGAGTAGCTGCGCGTCCAACCCTACCTTAGAAAGCGACCACCAATTTTCTATTGATGACATCTTGGTAATAATTATTATCTCTGGAATACTCGATCTATTAATAGGCCTGTTGGAGTAGTTAATTTTGTATCATTATGTAGATGGCTACGAAGTGCAAGCTCTAAGTGAGATATACCTCCATTGTCTTATGCGTTGCTTAGGGCTAGGCATATCCATCTAGGTCTGGGGTCTTGGTGCACGGTGTATCTCTAGCACCAAGTTTCACAAAAGTGAATGTGGATGGTGTTCATGCCAATTTTGAGGTCGTCCCGCTACAGATCCCCGAACGATGAGGTCATGAATCTAGGGTAAGCCAATGGAACATTCATCTAGTGGCCCAAGAGTGACATCTGCTTGGAGGCTCCTGCACCTGTGCCAAGTCCATAAGAGCCATTTGTACTGATGCCAAGTCCACAGGAGATATCTGTATCGGTGGCAATTCCACAAGCACAATCCATACCAACGCTACCAGTGTAAAGTCCACAAGAGCCAGATTAACAAAATCATCGGTTGGTTTCCTTGACCCACGCTTGGTCACCATGGATATCATCGAGGAGGATGTATTCTTCATCAAAAATCCGTCGTTAAGAATTACATCACGAAGGCATTGGATGGTCACTGCATCAAGGAATTTATACTTATACGCTATAACCAGGGGTAAGTGCTACACTAGTGGCTATACATGTTGATTGTACTTTATAAGCAACACAAATTTAGGTTTCATGACCATGATATACTTGTGTATGTTGCACTGGATTCTAATTATAATTATACTAAAATAGAATAAGGTAATATATCTTGATTCCCTAAAGAAGAACAAAACCAACTACACAGTTGTCTAACAAGTAATCAACAGGTAAACACATTTCCTCCATATATAACTCTATTGTAGTCTTTCAAACCTTCCCAATGACTACGGCTAACTTTTTGGAATCACATAGGTCGTTCACCACGTACATTGTCAAGGTATAGAAATCTAAGGGAGGGATCGACGCCCTGCGACACGTTCTATATTTTTCGGTATTTGCTAATACATATTAATCCTATACAACAATCTTGAGGTATGTCAATCATGCGATAATGATTTCATACTTATCAATTTATATATGTATGCACGACATTGATCTTCCTAATGACATGTTCCATCCATCACTACAACTTTATTAGAACAGGCTGACCTCAAATATATTTGAGGACAATGTGCGTACTTCTTGATGTCTAAAGTCATAAAAAGATGGGGAGTACCACAATGTAGAATGAATTTCACTGGGATAAGATTGAGCTTAATTGTTCATGTGTGTATTTGTCCATGGATATCCATTTATTTTATTTTTGTTAATTGATTTGTGAAATGGATGTTCTTGTTTTTGAAATAAATGAATGTGAATTGAATGTGTGTGTGTGTGTACTGTGTCGATCAGCTTGTTTTAAAGGGTATGACTTACATTTCCTGAGGCTAGCCAACAAACAGAAATAGGTTTAGGAGCAGAAAAGAATATCACAGACGGTTATTAACTCATAACCATCTGTGATAATTGATTAACACATACAGTTTTTAGTAGAAACCGTCTATGATATTAATATATCACAGACAGTTCGTAGTTGAAACCGTCTATGATAAATCAATCACAGATCGTTTCTACTAAAAACCATTTGTGTTAGTGAACTATCACAGACGGTTATTACTAAAAACCGTCTATGAGAGTCTGCATCACATATAGTTCGAAAACCGTCTGTGATGACCTCGCATTATTACTGATCCATAAACTTGGACGGCTCACGAAACCGTTTGTGATGATATTTTTGAACCGTCTGTGATAACCTTTTGTGTAATAGTGTTAGCTTCCAATCTTATTCTATGAGCAGTAGTACATTGTTTGTCACTTGAAATGTTTATCTCTTCACAATTACTGTATTTAAGGGCCAATGCAATAGTTGCACCAAGTTTAGCTAAAGAATGTCCGGGACTAATGGCCATACACGTTCTCGTCAACCCTCTCCTGTGAATACACGCCCCGGCACTGTTGGAAAATGGCCTGAATGAGACCCATGGATGCATGTGGATAATTCATGAGGCTTAATTAGTCCCACGTTGCTAGTTACTATTTAGTGCTAATGGACCGATGGCTGTTGCTAGTCTAGAATTCTATGTAATCGATCCTCCTACCCTAAGCGAGAATGAAAGCGCAAATAAATTTGCTGCTCATGTGGTTGTTCAACCTATACGTGGCAAGATTAGAAGCATGTTCAACCCAAGATAATGTTGAAAATGTGATAATATTTTAATTTTAGATTTTACTATGAGACAAATATCACAAAAATACTAGTGATGCAAATCTCATAACTAACAGCAGAAAGTAAATCATATTGTACATCAAATATATGTAAGAATAGAATTATATCAGAATCGATCGGTTATACGAACGACTTACAACAAAGTCTGATGAAGAACAAAGAGCAGCACAAACTCCATGCAGTTCAGAACATAGAAATGGTAGTAAAGCGAGTGGTTACGTAGGTGTGTATTGCTCAGAAACCTTATTGTCGCCTTGTGCAGGTTCTCTCTAGGGTAATGGTTCAGAAATCCCGCTCTCCACCCTTCCCGGTGCACGCTGAGAAGAAAGGTGGGCGTAGAGAGGTGGAAGAATGAAGGAGGAATTCTATGTTTTCTCTGGATGTCTTCAAATCTTTTTAAGGCCACTACAATCACTCACTAGTAACTGCCGTCATTAAACAAAAGTGCACTGTTCACAAAAGGAAATATGGACTTAGTCTACTAAGTGGCGCACCACGTTGCGGTATGGAAGAATGGAGGAGGAATTATGTGTTTTCTCCTAGACGTCTCCAGATCCTTTTAAGGGAACTACAATCGATCACTAGTAACTAGTGTCATTAAACATAAATGCATAGTTCGCAAAAGAAAAGATGGACTTGGTCTGCCAAGTGACATGCCACGTCACGGCACGGAAGATTGGAGGAGGAATTATCTGTTTTCTCCTGCACATCTCACGGGCACTACAATCACTCGCTGGTAACTGCCGCCATTAAATAGAAATACATGGTTCACAAAAAGAATGGTGGAGTTGATTTACGTAAAGTAACATGCCACAAGTCACATGATATTTTCATATGAAAAAACATGCGTGCGTGCGTGCATATGTGTTTAGTCAAAGTCCTTCTCATCTATCCCAATCTATATGTTACATGTTTTAAAGAGTGGCAATGATCTCATCTTATATATTGCCTTTCCTTTATTTGATTAAATAATATGATACAAAACTATGTATACTTTAAAATTATAGAACATTGACTTCGCACCCGTGTAAACCAAATTTCTTACCGATACCATGGTCTGTTTGTAATATCTGTAGGGTACAGTCCTACAGGGGTCTGTGGGTACGATTAACGCCTTGTGAAGAGTTAAGGATGCCTTGGTACAGTCCTGCAGGGGTCTGTGGGTACGATTAACGTCTTGTGAAGAGTTTAGGATGCTTTGAGGAACACGCCCCCTTCGGAAGCAGAGAGAGGACAACCGAGTAGGAGACAAAACTGACCGGTCAGAAGATACCCCAATCAGCAGATCCGATTGTAACCAAACAATCAATCCACGAGGGCACCAATCGACCATACATGCCGGTCGGAAAAACGATACTGTAGTAGGAGATAGGGGGGACCGATCAGTCAGCTACGAAACTATTCTTTTATACTTAACTTTATAGAATTTATACCGTTAAATTTTATAAAGTTAATCACTAATAAATTTAAAATTATCTAGATTGGTTATACGAGAATTATATCACTAAATTTATCGTTAAAAATAATTTGATAATATTATAATTTTATTAATATATCTTAATATAAAGTTATAGAGATGGCAATCAAAGTCGTATCTCGAAAACTGTAAAAAATCAACAATATTAAGGAAAAAAGAACAGAGTAAAAAACGACTCTGACTGGTGTGTTCACGCGAAGTTTAACTGTTCATGTTTTCTTCCTAGGCCGGGGGTGCAAGCTTGCTGCAAGGGGAGTGCGTACCCCGCTCGTTTCAGCTTCAGCTTCTGGCTGATTTTCACTATTTATAAATTTCGTCTTTTTCTGATTTTTCGCCTTTTTTGAGCTTTTTTACCGGTTCTTTTTTCCTGTATTCATTGGCGTTGTCCGAGATGAGCTAACATATTTTTTTATTTTTTTTAAATTTAATTACGCCAAATAAATCACCTTCAGCTATAATAAAATTTTAGCATCTTTTCAGCTATAATAATATTTTTGGTCATAAACTACATCTTTTCAGCATCAACCGAGCAGGAGCCGCGCGCGGCTGCAGTCTGTCTGCTTGCTTAGTTGCTTGCCGACAGCCTCGCCACGGCCTCACGGGTGTGTCTGCGTACGCGTTTCGTAGATTCCACTAACAAGCATGCATTCCCCCATGATTGGGTCGCTTGATCTGCATGTTACCGGGACACGTATCGTCCGCAAATGATACTAGGAAGTTTCCTTCCTATGCATCTTACGAGGTGAAAAAAAAAGCAGGACCGACACTTGATTGCCATGCAAACTAGCGAGCATCAACTTGGCAGCAAGCATTTGTTATAGTTACAAAAACAAGTCTTGAACCTTGGAAGAACAGAGCTTTAAAGTGATATTATAAGCCTCAGTTTATGCCTTCTTCGTCTATGTTAGCTTTTATGAGTTAAAAAATAAGAAAAAATAGTAAAAAGTTTAGAAAAATTGAAAACACTCTATATCTTTTGAGGTAATGAAAAGGAATAAAGGAAAAAAGAAAAACCAAATAAAGACTAAAAAAATAAAAAAGCTGAATTTCAGAAGCCAAAAAGCTAAAACCATTTAGAATTTATTGTAAAAAGCCGAAAAGTAGCTTTTATAAGTTGAAAAGAACAGGGCCTAACACTTACGTTGGAGACGGGCTAAAGCTTGACAGCAAAAATAGAAGAGAAAAAACATGGTTGTTGCTCACGTCCTATGATTTATTGTAGCTCCAAAGGAGAACGATTATGATGCTTACTACTACACTAGCAGTATATGTTGTGTGCATGTGTTCATCTTGAACTATCAGCAAAGGAGCCAGGCATTCGCCCAAAAGAAAATCAAAACAAATTACATGGAGCCGAGCATACATATGAGCAGTGACGAAACTAAGAATAAAATTAAGAGTGAGCTAAATCATTTGTAAGACTAAACTAAGTTGACATAAATATAGTTTTTATTCCTATGAAATTTCAAATTCATACAAAAATTACATAATTAAAGACAAACAACAAAAATAGATAAATACAAAGTAGGTACTTCGACAATAGAAAGCGTATACCCAAAAATATATAATTATTCTGTTAGGAGTGCAGAGTAGTGATAAGTCACCTATATATAAAACATATCAAAATTAGTGATATAATAGAAAATTGTGAATGGCAATGAAAATTTAGATTATATGAAACGTACCACAAATAAGTTAATTTGAATCACGAGACAAATTTGAATCACAGAGCAAATGCATTCTACGGGACTTCATGCCTTGGAAGCGGTTTATGATTTAATCATCATCAATGCTTCTAAAGATCTCTCGCTCGTTGTAGCACACCATCAAGTCATTGAGCCACTCATCCGCTACCTTATTGCGCAAATCTGTTTTGATAATATTCATTACCTAAAATATTCTCTCAACAGATGACGCTGCCACTGGAAGTATCAATGTCAACTCGATGAGGCGATATACCAACGGAAAAATTCTATCCTTTCTTGTTTGAACCATAAGTTGAGCAAGTTTTGATATATCAGGACATCCATTGAAAATGTTGAGAATGAAGGTTTAAAGCTATAAATAAATTATTAATTTTTGTCAATACAAACTATAAATCTATGAATAAATTATAAAGACTACACTATTTACATACACTGAAATACTGAATGACTAAAAGTTTAAACTCTAAACTCTAAAATACTAAGTTGAGAAGGAAGTAGTTCATTACCTCATCGGCTCATCCACTCACTAAGTCCCAAAACTCAACTCTCTCTCAGTGTCAACTTTCTCAGTCTCTCTCTCGAGTCTCTTTGTCTCTCCCCAACACACTGACTCACTCGGGCCATTCCCCAGGCACTAGGCGGGCCGTCCCCACTTCGGACAGGGGCCACCAAGCCACAGACAGGCAACGACACGGGCTCACCGCGCATGGCGACGGCTCCCCCCGTCAGGCCCGCCCCCAAATCAGCCTCCCCTCGGCGTGCACGGCGGCTCGGCCCTCACCCTCGCCGCTAGATCCGGCTCCCCCGGCCTCGGTTTGCTGGTGCCAACTCCAGCTCAACTCCCCCTCGCTGCCCAGGTCCAGCTCCCACCGCTCTTGGATCAGCTCCCCGATGGCACCCTGGTCTCGCTACCTCGCCCCTGGATCAGCCTCCCTCGGCGACGCCCAGATTGGGCTCCTCCAGCCACGTGAGTCTCTCCTCTCTGGAAAACTGGAAATCGAAAATCTAATTGCTAATTTGCTACGGGTTGTTTGTTGGTGTTTCCTTGTTGGTGTTTTGGTGGGCCGATGAGATAGATTTATTGGGCCTCTTAAGTGTAGTGGGCAGACCACTTCACCAGATTCTTTTTATTTTTGTTTTTCCTTACCAGTGGTGCATGGTTGTTGTTGTCGCATTGGCCTCCTTGCTGGCCCACTGTGCTCGCTGGCCACCAAGGGGGGTGCTTGGGTTCTTGCCACCGGAGGAGGATAGACTGAAGCCTAACTAAGACTTCTCTTCGCTTCGCCCCTGCAAGTATACGTAGCTAGCCTTCCTTGGCAGAAGAAACAAAAGAAGTAGAATCTTTCTGTTGGGAAACTTGGGTCTGGGCTTGAAGCCTTGGCCCATGGTGGGCACCTCACCACTAGCCTATATATAGGGAGTCTTATTGGCTATTTTGTACATGCACAAAAGAGAAAGCAATAAAGAAAAGAACAGGAGTTTTTTCACCTATCTCTATGTTTCCAATCTACTATTTGCGTTACTCTGTGTTGATCCTTCTCTTTGCATAGGAGAGGAATCGATCGGACTGGACTCGCTAGCGACGGTTCCTCAACATGTTATCAGCACGAATCGCTCTGTGGATCGAAGAACACGCGTGGCGCCCTATGGAGGAAGTGTGCTTAGCTGACAGCGGCACAATGAATACCATCTTGAGAGAGGCAAAATTCTTTCATTCGATTAGTAAGAATGCTGACAGACTTACAACAATCGCCGGTAGCGATGCTTGTATAATAGGTTCAGAAAGAGCCACAATTATACCGGTCATCCAAGAAGACTTATTGTACCTAGAATCGACTAGAACTCTCCTAAGTTTCAAGAATATTCGCGCCAACGGTTTCCATGTTGAGATTGAAGAAGAGTATGGTAAGAAATACTTGCTCATTACGAATCATGAGGCAAATAGAAAAAAGAGTATTAGAAAAACTTTCCTCATTAGAAACTAGGCTATACTACACTAATATCAAGGCACCCGCAGCCTACACTGCCCTGAAAAGAATATTTAGAAGCTCTGAACTCTTCTGTCTCTACCATGACAAATTAAGCCACCCAGGTTTTAGGATGATGAGAAATATAATTAATAATTCACAGGGACGTAATATTAATGTAAAGAATTTTCTGAATCACAAAGATTTTGTGTGCCCCACATGTATCACCGAGAAGTTAATTATTAGACCATCCACTCTAAAAGTAAAGGATGAAGTCTCTACATTCCTGGAGCGCATCCAAGGAGACAATTGCGGTCCCATACAGCCACTATCAGGGCCATTTAAATATTTCATGGTGCTCATCGATGCATCCTCGAAATGGTCGCACGTATGTTTATTATCTACGAGAAACCATACTTTCACAAAGCTGATCACACAGATAATTTAAATTACAAATATGTTCTATAATTATTACATAAAGTCCATTAGAATGGACAACGCCGAAGAATTTACTTAAAAGGCATTTGATGATTATTTACATGGCAATGGGAATTACAGTTGAGCATTCTGTACCATATGTATACACCTAGAGTGGACTAGCAGAGGCATTAATCAAGAGAATTAAATTTATTGCCCGACCGCTTTTGCAGAATTGTAATTTACCAACTACATGTTGGGGACACGCAGTCCTGCATGCAGAAACTCTCATCAACTTTAGACCATCGGCATATAATATCCATTCACCTATGCAACTAGCGCAAGGGTCAGCACCGAAAATTTCTCATTTCCGGAGGTTTGGATGCAAGGCTTATGTACCTATACCCCCTCCACAGCGTACTGCAATGGATCCTTTCCAAAAGACTGGGATATACGTTGGTTATGAGACAACATCCATAATCAGGTATTTAGACCCCATGACAGGAGATTTGCATGCTGCTCATTTCGCTGACTGTATATTTGATGAGGATAGTTTCCCGACATTAGGGGGAGGAAATCAACCCCTTAATAAAAAATATCGGGAAATTACGTCGCAAGCCACGAGAACTCATGCACATGGCCCACGCACTAGTAAAACAAATAGAGAAGTCCAGAAGATGATTGATTTGTAAGCATTAGCAAACCAACTGCCTGACTACTTTAATGATTTAAAGAGTGTGACTAAGTTGCATGTGCCTACACACAATGCACCGGAATAAAAGGACGAGAGCTACGGCCCTCGAACCCTAAGTAACCGGGACACCTGGTGAAAAAGTATAAGAAGGATTTGATACAGTCAATCACTGAAGTTCCCCAGAACCAAAAGGGGAGCCAGTTGAGACCTGGCACCGGTATGACACCTTCAAAAAAGGGTATACCAGATCTGAACATTCTCATGAAGGGAGAAATCAGCATGGATATGTACGCACACCTCAGAGCTGAAAAATTAAAGTGACTTGCCGCCGCAACTGGAAGGAGCGGTGAGCAGGTAGAAGCACAAGAAGAATCAACTCATGATGAAATAGCTATAAACTATGTGCACACGGGAGAATCCATGAATGAGACAACAGCTAATATTGATATCTATTTTGCAAAGTAAATTGCAACAATCATCGATTTTAATCCAGAGCCCGCATCACTCGCTGAATGTAAGAAAAGATCAGATTAGGAAGATTGGAAAAAGGCAACAAAAACTGAATTATTATCTCTGAACAAAATAGAGATTTTAGGCCTATAAGCCGCACGTCTCCTCATGTGCACCATGTAGGGCATAAGTGGGTATTTGTTCGAAAGAGAAATGAAAAAAATGAAGTTGTAAGACATAAAGCAAGGCTTGTTGCACAAGGTTTCACTCAATGTCTAGGAGTTGATTACGAAGAAACCTATTCTCCGGTCACGAGTGGTATTACCTTTACATATTTAATCTCAATGGCAGCAAACTTGAACTTAGAAATGAAATTGATGGATGTGGTAATTGCATACCTTTATGCAAACATGGATTCAGAAATTTATATGAAAATTCCTGAAGGTATCCCTGTCCTGAACCAAGACAGAGCAAATAGAAATCTGTACAGTTTGAAACTTAGGAAATCTCTATATGGACTTAAGCAATTAAGTAGGATGTGGTATAATTGCTTAAGCGACTTTCTATGCAAGAAAAGCTACACGAACAATGAAGATTGTACCTGTGTATTTATATGACAATCCCAGAATGGATTTTGTATAATTTCACTATATGTAGATGATCTGAATATTATCGGGACCATGGAAGACATAAAGGAAGCAAGTTCTTACCTAGAGTCTGAATTTGAAATGAAACATTTGGGTAAAACCAAATATTGCTTAGGCTTGCAGCTCGAGCTTGTCCCGAAAGAGATATTAGTGCATTAGTCAGCCTACGCCCAGAAGGTGTTAGAAAAGTTTGGCTTTGAGAAGGCATATCCATCGAAAGTAGCAATGATCGAGAGATCTTTACAGCAAGATAAGGATTTGTACCGACCTAGAAAAGAGGGGGAGGAAGTCCTCAGACTGGAATTCCCATAGTTAAGTGTAGTAGAACACTTATTTATTTAGCGAACTGCACTAGACCGGACATTGCATTTACCATAAACCTGTTAGCAAGGCATAGTGCCGAACCTACCAAAAGGTATTGGCAGGGAATAAAGAACATCTTCCAATACCTCCAAGGAAGTAAGGACCTTGGGTTATTCTACAGAAATAATCAAGACTTGAATATAACTAGCTATGTAGATGCAGGGTATCTGTCGGACCCACATACCGCAAGGTCACAAACAGATTATGTAATTCTGTGTGGTGGAACTGCAATTTCATGGAAATCGTCTAAGCAAACTCTTGTAGCGACTTCGATGAACCACTCGAAAATCATAGTACTGTACGAAACCGCATGAGGATGTGCTTAGCTCTGACGAATGATTCACCACATCCAGCAGTCATGTGGGTTGAATATCATGCAAACTCCTACAATTATCTATGAAGATAATGCAGTTTGTGTTGTACAAGTGCAGACAGGCTACGTGAAGAGTCATCTCACAAAGCATATCAACTCCAAGTTCTTCTATGCTCATGAATTACAAAAGATGGACGAAATTAAGGTACTGCATACTAAGTCATGTGAAAATCTTACAGATTTATATACTAAGTCACTCCAAGTATCTAGTTTTGAAAGATGCGTATAAGGAATTGGAATGATGAGACTTAGAGAGGTGCAGAATTCAGAGGGAGATTTTTTTCAAGTTCGTTATTAAAACTTGATCACAAAGATCGAGTACCCAAATAATAAATCCTATAGATTAAATGAAATTGGGTAAATTGTACCATTTTTCTCTTGATGAGTTTTCCTGAAGTTTCTTGGCCAAGGTTTTTAATGAGGCAATTCGTGCAACACAGCATAACATGTATCATATACTCTTTCTCCAAATTTTTATACTGGGTTTTTATGGAGTTTTGATGAGGCATAAACGTGTCGAATGAGTGCCCAAGGGAGAGTATTGGGGAACCTGGGTGTGGCTTGAAGCCTTGGCCCATGGTAGGTACCTTATCACTAGGCTATATATAGGGAGTCCCATTGGGTGTTTTGTACATGCATAAAAGATAAAGCAATAAAGAAAAGAACAGGAGTTCTCCCACCTATCTCTGTGTTTTCAATCTACTATTTGTATCACTCTGTGATTAATCCGTCTCTTTACATTGGAGAGAAATTGATCGGATTAAACTCGTCAGCGACGATTCCTCAACACTTTCAACGTTACATGGGTACTACCAAGCAGCACTGCAGCTGAGCAGGTGGCTACGCGAGTATAGTACTACGGGAGATTGATGTAGCTCACATGTTCTATTTGGTGTGGTGGTGGGCGTTCACGCATCAGGTGACAACCATGCTCTCTCGCGCTCCCACCTCTTCAAAGTGGTAGAGAAACATCAATTGATCGAGCCACACGCGGCTGGCTCCGTCCTGGCAAATGCGTACCGGAGCTGACAGCACCGGGCAAACTGAAAGTTTGACTGGGATGATATGGTGCGATCTCCGTTCTGACGTGAGGTTTCTCTTCTTTCTTGCTCACCGCTCTATATAGGGTAGATCCATAGATATCCCTCCTTGTATTTGGGCTAAAATTATGGGTACGTTCTTTTCGACTACAACTGATAATTTTTACTCCTAGTATAAGCATTTGTGTAAATAAACTGAACGCCAATAAATCACTTCAAAAATATTATCCTGATAAACTGTTTTGAAACGGTAGCAGAGAACTCGTCTTGTTATTTGTTCAAATGAAGCCATAAGTCAAAAAGAACAACCTACATGTAGCACCTAGCAGATTATCTAAATTGACTAGTACTTAGACTGCTTTCTATAACGCTCCATAGATTCATCTGCCGACGTGTTATCCTTCGACTTTGTGGAAGCTTGGTAAGGGACAACTACATGTCTTTCGATATGCACATGATATACCACACAATCCAAATGCATAGAAATCGGAGTAGGAACAATTGAGTGTTAGAACTACTACGGTTTTAGCAAATATGTTTAGTTTTAATTCCAGTGATAATAAGCATAATTCGAGCATGTTTTCAGCAGCACATAAATGATACAAATGACATGAAAACATGTAATTCTACTAGATCATTTAAGTTGAACAATATACTCAAAACAGGGAACACGAAGGCAACAAAACCAGCATATTGTACAGCGCCATCTTCGCATTTTGGGACACACCGAAAAATAAAGATAAAGTACAGGGATAATGCCACATAATACATACAGGGGTAGCATCGGCTGCAGGGGCGGATCCAGCGGTGGGGCAGGGGGGGCTCGAGCCCCCCTACTGCTACCGGACCCTTGGAGCCCCCCTAAATTTTTAACCATAGATGTATAATGTAGAAGGGGCTGAGGTCGAGTTGAAGGTATTTCAGCCCCTCTAAAAATTTTTCCTGGATCCGCCACTGATCGGCTGAATGCCCTCTTCGATCAAGGTAAAATTTTTGCTTTTTAGCCCAAAATTTGAAAGTTTTTTACATATGGACCCCTGGAAAAAAGATTTGCAAAAATGGACCCTTACCACGGCGCCAAATCATATAGCGCCCAGGGTACATGTCACGGCGCCATGTGCTTTAGCGCCGTGTATTGACACGTCGGAGCCACGGTGGCACAGCACGGCGCCATGGTCTGTGGCGCCGTTTCATGTACCCTAGGCGCTAACTGTGCTGGCGCCGTGCTTCGTGACTTAAGCCCGAGCGCGGCCCCCGGCCCCCCCGCTCCCCCTCTCTCTGCTATGTTCAAACAGTAAACCGCCGCCGCCTCCCCTCTATTCCCCCTCCAAATCCTCTCAAATCCACCGATTTTTCTCACGGTTTTGCTTCCAAATCGAACAAGTAAGGTGAACTCTCTCCCCTCCCTTGATTTTTTGCAATAGATATGGATTATTTGAGCTACATTTCGTGGGGGAATATTTGAAACCCTAGATGAAATTAGTTCAATTTGGATCGGTTTTAGGTTAGATTTGCAATAGAAATGCGTAATGTAAGAGTAGTATTGTGTATACAATCGTTTTTAGGATTTGATTTTTGTGAGATTGATGAATATTTAGAAATTTGAGTAAGATTGATGTCGGAGAATAGATGCATTTATCGTTTATTGGTGAGACTTATATCATTTTGTTGCCCTCATTATCAATAAGCTACCAGTGAAAACTATTCATAAAGGTATTTGCAAAATACGTAAAAAAAACTATAGATTCCCTTTCAATTTTTTGTTTGGTTCATATTGACATATATGTTATAATTAGTTATGAGTATATCCAAAATGATCAACTTTGTAAATGGGACACCGGGGATAGAGAAACGGGGATGGAGGGTAAATCATATACAAGCTGACATGTATTTAACCAAGGGTAAATCTCTAATACTTTCATTTTGATTCAAATTTCATAATTCAATTTGATTCTTATTTTATTTATAAATATGTTTTATAAATTTCTTATTTGAATATTTCTTAAACATTGAATTCTAAAATTTATCACAGGATGGCGAGATACCGGCTGCTAGACGAGTTCTACGAGAGGGAGCACCGCGGCAGGCTCACGGAGGACGGCCAGGTATGTGTGTGGTCGAATTGTACATGTGTTCAACTTGATGTTCACGCAGCTAACTTTTATAGCAATTTTCAGGACATACCCATACTTCGTCCTCGAACCCATGATGCGGTCCAGTTGATGAGATACGACAACCGCTATACCCCACTGCTGCGTCGTGCTGGGCTTCACACGGTCGCTAACCTAATACGGCGGGGCATGCCGGTTTTCAACCACCCAGCTTTGACCGCACTTGTCGACAGGTGCATTTTCTCTATCGGGTCTATTTGTTTTCGCTTCTATATTCTTACATACGTAACTAATTCTTTTCTCCTTGTACTATTAACAGGTGGAGGCCAGAGACACACACGTTCCACCTACCCTGTGGGGAGATGACCGTCACGCTGCAGGACGTGGCGATGATACTTGGACTTCCCATCAGGGGACAGCCGGTGGTCGGCCCGGCGGTGTCTGAGGGCTGGAGGGCACGTGTGGAGGCCTTCTTGGGCACGCCATTGCCTCCTGTACCAGATAATCCCAGGCGAGGCCGCGTCTCGGGGGTCCACCTTAGATGGTTGCGGGCTACCTTTGGTGAATGCCCTGATGCCGCGGACGACGCCACGGTGACCTTCCACTGCCGCGCTTGGGTCCTGCACATGTTCGGGGCAGTGCTGTTCCCGGACGCCACGGGGGATGCTGCTTCGTGGATGTACATCCACTGCCTCCAGGACTGGGGAGACGCTGGACAGTTCAGCTGGGGCTCGGCAGTCCTCGCGTTCCTCTACCGCCAGCTCTGCGAGGCCTGCAGACGCAAGGCGCCCACGTCGACGCTTGGTGGCTGCGTCTTCCTCCTGCAGGTGTGGTAATGCATTTATTTTTCCTACAGTTCTTTGTTTTCGTACATGGCTAATCGTATGTTTGCCCCTATGTTCGCTTGCTAGGTGTGGATGTGGACACGCATTCCAGTGGGGCGCCCTCGAGTGTTGCAGGCGCAGCCTTGGCATCCACAGGGTGTGGATGACCTTGGCCCCACTGTTGCGTACCTGTGGGATGCAGTGTCAGTCCCGTTCGCGACTACTCAGCGGGCGTACGTGGATTTCAGCAACGAGCTTGACACCTTGTCTCCCACGATGGTAAGAAATTGGTACTGCATTTATTTTTTCTACAGTTCTTGGTTTTTGTACATGGCTAATCGTGTGTTCGCTTACTAGGTGTCCTGGGAGCCTTACTCCGAGGCACAGGTTCTAGCGCTGCCGCTCAGCACCATGTGCCGCAGGGACTCCCATATTTGGAGGATGAGGTGTCCGCTGATCTGCTTCTACGCCGTGGAGATTCACCTCCCCCACAGAGTTGCGCGTCAGTTCGGCCTCGTGCAGTTCTTCCCCCCAGAGGGGATGTCGACTTCTGTTGAGTTGCACAAGTAAGTAACAATTTGTGTTTCATTTAAAATTCTTTTTGTTCGTACTAACAACTATTGTTGACATCTGCTATATGTACAGGTTCGACAGGGTCCGCCAACGAAAGGTGACGGACTTCGCTCATTACCACCGAGACTACGTCCAGTGGTGGAGGAGGATGGAGGACAACTGCGAGCCGGACAGTACCCCTCACAGCAACGCCAGCTTCCGGGAGTACTTGTCCTGGTACCATTCTGCCACCCGCTACAGGCTGAGGCAGCAGTGGACTGATGTCGACTACGCGGACCTCGCTTCGTCCGAGGACGAGGACACTGCGTACGACAGGCGTGCGAGGGAGGGCACAGTGGTCGAGGCCGCTCCGATTCTCGATCGAGTGGTACGGAAAGCATGATATTTGCAATACTTTGGTTCCATACGTTTATCTTGCACTTATGTTTACTTATTTCTTTAGGGGACTTCTCTCCAAACCTCGGTGCGTGAGATCGACGAGGTTCTCGGCCACCTGGACAGCGAGAGCCACCCCCTGAGGGACTTCCTGCAGGTACGAAGATAATTCGCTAGGTTAGATCGATTCAGCATGTATGCAATTATGACATATCATTACTTGCAGAGACTTCGACGTCGCCTCGGTCGGGCGGCAGGTCGGTGTGGTTGCCGCGCACGCACGGACGTCGCATCACCACCGGCGGCCTCCCAGCGCTCGGGTGCCGCTGCAGCCTCGTCATCACACGTCGGCACGCGCCAGTCCACGAGGAGCTCGTCACGCATTCCGACTTTCAGTCAGGGCGATGACGACGACGACGACGAGGCAGAGCAGGATGACGAGGAGGCGGAGCACGAGGACGAGGAGGCAGAGCAGGATGATGAGGAGGAGGAGCACGAGGACGAGGAGGCATCTACCCACGACGAGATTGGGATGTCGCAGATGCCTGACGCACCGTCTACTCAGGCTTCGCAGCGGCCTCATCGTTCGGCTCGTCCCCCGAGCACGTATACTCCAGGGAGTGATGCTCTAGCCAAGGGCAAGGGGAAGGCCAAGAGGCAGTGATGTTTTGAGACTTTTTCTATAGACATGTCATATTTTCAGACTTATGTGATATTTTGAGACTTTTGTATATTTATGTGGTATTTTGAGACTTATTGATAACGATGTTGTTATTTAGGTTTTCAGATGTTTCATGTGTGAATGTATGTGTGTATGTCTGTGTATGTGCATATGTTTTACAGAAAAGTTTGCTGTTTTGCTGTGTTTTTTGTCAGGTGTAGCTTACACGGCGCCATAACATGTGGCGCCGAGATGTGTATATACGGCGCCCAAATGTTTGGCGCCAAAAGAGGCGCCAAACAGTCGAGCGCCTTATATACACATCTCGGCGCCACATGGTATGGTGCCGTGTAAGCTACGTGCGGCGCTCGTATGTTTGGCGCCGAAATAGGTGGACGCAAGGCACGGCGACCACGCTTGAGTGGCTAAGGCAGTACACGGCGCCACTACATTCAGCGCCGTACGTGCATAGCACGGCGCCGTGTGACATGGCGCCGTTTTGTGCCACCGTGGCTCCGACGTGTCAATACACGGCGCTAAATCATATGGCGCCGTGACATATACTCTGGGCACTATATGATTTGGCGCCGTGGTAAGGGTCCATTTTTGCAAATCTTTTTTCCAGGGGTCCATATGTAAAAAACTTTCAAATTTTGGGCTAAAAAGCAAAAATTTTACTCGATCAAGTGACCACTATAGATCTAAGGTAAACACATCTGAATCAATCAAGTTTCTCACTCAATCCAACCAAGCGTCAGCCGAATCCAAAATCAACCAGACATACCCCGTGAACCACCCCCCGGGCGCGGATTGTCCGAGGAAGAATCGCGTTTAGACCTTGTTCCCGTCCGAAGCACGTGCAAAATTCACGAGAGAAGTCGGATCTCTCTTCTTCCTCTGCAGTACAGTAGCACTAGCACGTAGTATTTGTTGCTCCGCACGACTGAAAATTAGTGGTCGGTTCCAACGCCCATCACCGCTTACGCACTCGTCTGTCCCATTCATCACGACCACAGCGACACAGGTGCAGCAGTTCCGTGAAGTAAATCATGACGATGGAAGCAAAATAGCGTATTAGCGTAGCGCCGGCGCACCGCGATTAGTTTTCTAAGTTACGTTTCGTCTCCTGTAGCTTTTATACTCTTCTTCTACGAAGAGTCGAGGACTAATCGGAGAACGTAATTAAGGATTTTGTTTGAAACACGAATTTTTTTTCTGATTCATATGAAAAATGAAGCAACAGATTGTCGAGTGGTACTTTGGTATCAAGAACTACACAACAGTTGGACTACCAACATACGAATCAAAGCCAATTTTAACACTGTTTCGCACCATATTTACAAAAATTGCAGTATACGGTACGTATGACAAAAATGTCATTTTTGCTGTCGGCGGGCCGAGCGGCAGCGGCCGCGAGGCGACGCGTGGTACTATTGCCAGCGGCAGGCACCTGCTACCCCCTCACTGGACAACAGGCAGCTTGCCGCCCGGGACAAGTCGGCTAATTAGCCGGCCTAATTAATTGCTCTAATTTTTTTGTTTAGTGTTTGTTTGAATTTTTAAATATATCAAATGAGCTCCAAAATTACAAAAACTTATGTACAGCCTTCTGACATAACGTACCTCGCAGTATAATTTTTAGGTAATTTTATCCGTTGCGAATATTGCTCAAAAATTCATACAATTTGGATAATTTTACGAGTTTTTAGATATAGCAAACGAGCTCCAAAATTACAAAATTTTATGTGAAGCCTTCTGATACAGTAATAGTTATTGCGTAATTTTTTAGTAATTTTATATGCTCAGCAGGCGCTTGCCGTCGGCGACAGCGGCACGCGTCACCTCACAGGCGCTACCGCCTGGCCCGCTGACGGTAAAAATAACATTTTTGTCATACGTACCGTATATTACTATTTTTATAAATATAATATAAAATAATGCAAAACTAATTACTCTTTTTATAAATACAATATAAAATAGTGCAAAACTAACTTCGATTCACCAACACACTAGCTGGCATGGTATGCAGCTTCATACGAATACCCTGTTTTTTCAGGCCAGGTGTAAGTTGAAGCCATCATTTGACAGTAAAAGCTGCGACGATGTCATCCAAACCTTCTCAACAGCCACCCATGGCTTGAATACGAAGAAAACGCCGTACGCGGACGGTGATTAATCGTTTAACATAAATAAAAAGAGACATAAAAATAGTCCAGGCCACAGGAAATTTGGGAAAACAAACGGCTCATTCTCATTAATTCGGAAATGGAAACGACTGACTGTACAGATGTTGTAAATGGGCCCCCCTCTTCTTCTCGCTCGTCTTCCGTATTCACATGGCGGAAGTAAGGCCCTGTTTGTTTCCACTTAAGATTATTATAATCTAGCTTATAATCATAAGTGGAAACAAACAACCTAAATTATAAGGTAACTTATTATAATCTAATAGCCTAGATTATTGTAATCTAATAAGCTCAAAAAAGGAGCTTATTTCAGCTTATAGATCCACCTTTTATCTTAAAGACCATAAAACTTTAGAAATATTACCCACCTTTGCCATTCATCCATCCCCCAACTCCCTTGCCTCTCTCTCAAGGACATTGTAGTCTTTAAACATTCGAATACAACAATCCATAACTCTGATAATCCAGGCTGCCAAACACTTGACAGCTTATTTTTCACCAGCTTATTATAATCTAGCTTATATAATCCCCCACCTATAAGCTAGATTATAATAATCTTAAGTAGAAACAAACAGGGCCTAAATACTCATCACACAGGATGACGCGACCAAACAAATATTAGTAAATAAACTATTAATTAGTAACATTAGCTTTCTGTTTCTTTTTCTCATTTTCAGCACAACCCTAAAGAAAACCAAAATCCTAGAAGAAATCCGCCGCGATATCAAACTCGATCCAGCGGCCAGCATTAAACCACACCACCATCTTCTGAAAAAAGGAAACAAAGAAAGGAGGAAGCTGCAAATTAAAGCCAGAGGGCACCGGCCTTCTTGAGGATGGGCACGAGCTCGCCGGAGATGTGGACGGCCATAAGGCGGTCGAGCCCACCCAGGAGCCTCCCCCCAACGAACACCGCCGGGAGCGCGGCCTCCTCGCCGGCCGGGACAATCCCGGCGAGCACGGCCTCGTCGGCGACCTCGTGCACGGCGGGGTTGACCCCGAGCCCCTGCAGCAGCCGCTTCACCACGTGGCTGAGGCAGCACCCGCGCCTCCCCACCACCAGCACCGGGCTCTCCGCCACCGCCCTCCCCACCTCCCCCGCGTCCTCCCGCACCGCGGCCGCCGCCTTCGCCTCCACGTGAGGCGCCGTCTCCATCTTGACGACGACGGCCGCCTCCGCCGCCGGCGACGGCCGGCCGCTGCTGTAGGGAATAGCCTGGTACATTGCTCGCCGCTACGTGCGTGCGTTCTTGCCTTCTTGGGCGCTTTCGCTTTGGCGTTTCGTTTTCCTCAATTTTTTTTCAGTCCCTTCCTCTCGCGCAGGTGTGGTTCGTGTGATCGATGGTTGGGCCTTGGGCGTTGGTGTAAATGGCTTGGGGAGCGAGGGGGACGGATATATAATGGAGTACAGGGGTGGTGAGGTGGCGGATGACGTCAGCGCCGGGTTGTAGTTTCGTGGGGCCCGCGCGACGTGGGGTTGCTTTCGCGCAGACTGCACACGAGCCGCGGGGGAAGTGACGTGGCGGGGCGTCAGCCGGCAGCCGCGGTGGGAGGTGGGCGTCGCGGACACCGGATCCGTGACGGCAGATGCTGCGACGCGGACGCGGGCGTTGAGTTGGAACGGATCCATGGGGAGGCGGCCGATCCTGGGAGGAGGAGCCTGATGGGAACCGAACAGCGGACAGGGTTGGGAGTGACTCGGTGAGTGACGCGTGGCTGGCCGTGCAAGCCTTGCGGTGTGCCAATCGGGGTTCGGCACGGCAGCTGCAGTCATTCCTGTTGAAAAATCTAGACCTAGGTCTAAAACCTTGATCTATGATAGATATCTCATCATATAGTATATAAATAAGAGTTTTTAATTGTCATTATTCGTATCTTTTGAAGGAAAAAGTAATAAAGAAAGGAAGAAAGAGTTCTTCTATCTCTTGTGTTCAATCTTATATTTTCTTGTATTATCTATGTTGGATCAATCTCTCTTGTCTAGGAGAAATCGATCGGACTGAACTCGCCAGCGACGGTTCCTCAATATGTTATCAGCACGATTCGCTCTGGTGGATCGAAGGTAATTATCGAAACACTCGTAGATTGAATTGTCTATCTAGATTGCTTTAAATTACGTAAATTTCGCTTTCTAGATAATTTTCTACGGTACAAATCCACTCTAAATCTACTACGAGCAGACTTGAAGTCGTCGGCCAAGCCGATCGGTAGAGTTGTGCAAAACAGTAAATGTTGATTGCATTGTAGATTAAAAACACGAGCGCGCCGCCCATATGTGTCGCACAAACCGCCGGTCGCCTGCATGCACCAGCATGCACACTGTCGGCCACACGCACTGCCACTTGAGCCGTCACGCTGCCCAAACTGTCGACCCCACACGGTGAGCCGCCATTGCTTGGCCCAAGGAGACAGCAGCCCGCTGTCGCGTCCGCCGCCCGCATGCGCCGCTCGCAACGGCGCTGGCCACCCGCACGCGCGCCGACCGCCGCTCTTTTCCGACCGAGCTGCGCACCCCTGCACAGGCACCACCGACTATGTCAACCACAGCTGCTTGGCCTCCCGGCTGTCCACCCGGGTTCGAAGCCGCTGCCGCTAGAAGACGGCCGTTGCTGCTTGGCCTTAGGCACCCGCGCCTGAAGCAGCGGCACTGCCACTTGGACCTCACACCCAGAGCCGAAGGATGCGCCTCTGCATACACAGGGAGACGCCGACGAACCCGTCACTGCCACGCTTGAAGCCGCCGCCAGCCGCACGCCGAACTCGACCGCTGAGCTCAGTTGCCCGTCGCGTCCAGCTGCTAGACTTGCTTGACCGCCCACCACGCTGGCCGCTCGCCACGTCTGGTCGCTCACCGTGCCCAGCCTCTCGCCGAAACTGTTGCCACCCGAAGAGCACACACACTTGCAGCCGCTGCCATACTGAGGAGACGGGTGACTAGGGTTCTTACCCTAGCCACGGCGTTGTAGGCAAACGAGCTGTATGGGCCGAATGGGCCAATTTCGTCCCAAGAAGCGAAGAAAACCCAACCGATGGTGATTTTGCATATTACCCCTGTAGTTCCGAAAAATTGGAAAAATTGCACAAAAAAATTTCTTAGAATTGAAAATTAGCAGATAAGCCCTCAAAAGTTGCAGAATTCAATGAAAATTCGTATTCTAACTTAAAATGGCCTCGAAAATTCAAATTTTGGATCGTTTTTAACATTTGAAGCATGTTTAGCACTGTTATTATTACTTTCTATGTTTTCTGTATTTATTTACTGTTTTAATTAATTGTAATTATTTAAATTGTCTTTAATCAATGGAATTAACAATAAAATTTATAGAAAATGCATAGAAAATTCTTACGAGAACCTTTTGTACCATTATCCAATTTATTTCATGCATATTTACCTGCAGTAAATTTATATATTCCTTTTATGCACATGTAGATAACAAGTATCATGAATCAGGAGTTTGAGGAGCTGGTCTAGCATAGGCAAAATTACTTGACTTGCGCTTCTGACGTCGAGATTATATTTGGAGCCAAGAAGCTCTACAATGCCATTGGGATTAGTGTATCGGAACATGCCAAACCCACATATGAGGAAATCACTTCCTCAAGCACCACCTCCGTCTCAGTCTCAAGAATGAGTACATGACAGAGAAGATCGCGCTAACATTGTGGATTGCACTAAAAAAGCGGTTCGAGAAGCTAAAGTGCACCATTCTTCCTTAAGCAGAGTAAGAATGGATCCGACTCAGATTTGATGACTTCAAGATGGCCGGGGAGTACAACTCTTCTCTACACAAAATTTGTAGCAATCTTTAACTCTATGGCAAGCAGGCCACAGATGAGCAGAAGATTGAGAAAACCTTCTCCACCTTCCACCCCAATGCAGTGCAGTCTGCGTGCAACTATCGTCAACATGGCTACAAGAAGTATGCTGAGTTGATTGATATCATGCAGGTTGCAGAGGCTCAGAATGAAATTCTCCACAAGAACTTTGTCGCACAACCACCTGGTAGCTCTGCTAGTCGTGAGGCCAACGGTAGGAGCTACAAGGTGCGTAAGCCTATAATGAAGAAAAGGAAAAGGAAGGGCAATGACGCAACCCAAAAAGCAAGTCAAACGCTCTATAGGAGAATAAGGCCTGCAAACCAAAGCGGGACAACAAGCCCTATGGTTAGCAAGACCAAACATGCTACAAGTGTGGCAAGTGCGGGTACTAGTCATAGATCTGTAAAGAGCCGCAACACACAATCGATGCCTTCCAAGCCAAAAAGAAGAAGGGTGGCAAAGGGCAACATGAAATCCACTTTGTTTTCATTGAGGGGGAGAATTCTGAATAGCTGCCTGCACCAATGGAGATTGACTCCACTCCTACAGCTCCCCTAGTTGACATTATAGCTGCCGCCGTCATGATTTCCTAGGAAGAGCATCTCACTCCTAATAAGATAGTAGCTGAAGTCTTTGGTTTCTTAACAGATTTAGTCTAATGCACAGAATGCATTCAGACTTCAATTGTCATTTATTTTATGTATGGAAGGAATAAATTAGATTTTGCACGATGGTACTAAAACAATTTTCTTGTGGTGGTTGGATGATACTAATTAATTCATTCATTTATTCAGTTAATAATGGGGTATGATATATTCTGATATTTGAAGTATTTTATTTATGTGTTGATTGTCTCCTACTACATATTAATAAAGTGATTTATATTAGAACATGTGTGGCGCCCTATGGAGGAAGTGTGCTTAGCTGACAGCGGCATAATGAATACCATCTTGAGAGAGACGAAATTCTTTCAGTCGATTAGCAAGAATACTAGCAGTCTTATGACCATCGCCGGTATACTCTCAATGGGCACAATTTTGATCATTCAAGAAGCATTATTGTACCCAGAATCGACTAGAACTCTCATGAGTTTTAAGGATATTAGTGCTAATAGGTTTCACGTTGAAACTAAAGAAGAATATGGTAAGCAATACCTACTCATTACAAAGCGTGAAGCAAACAGAAAAAAGGTATTAGAAAGGCTTCTTTCATTTGAGACTAGGCTATACTACACTAATATTAAAGCATCCGCAGCCTATACTACCCTGAAAACAATATTTAGAAACTCTGAACTCTTCTGTCTTTGGCATGATAGATTAGACAACCAAGGTCTTAGGATGATGAGAAATATAATAAACAATTCACAGGAATATAATATCAATGTAAAGAATTTTTCAAATCAAGAAGATTTTGTGTGCCCCGCATATGCCACCGGAAAATTAATTACTAGACATTCTGCTCTAAAAGTGAAGGATGAAGTCCTTGCATTCCTAGAGCGCATTCAAGGAGACATTTTCGGTCATATATAACCACTATCAAGGTCATTTAAATATTTTATAGTGCTCATTGATGCTTTCTCGAAATGATCGCATATATATATATATATATATATATATATATATATATATATATATATATATATATATATATATATATATATATATATATATATATATCATCTACGAAAAACCATGATTTCGCAAAGCTAATCTCATAGATAATTCAAATTAAAAAATAATTTCCCTGATAATCATATAATGTTCATCAGAACCGACAACGCGAGAGAATTTACTTCAAAGGCATTTGATGATTATTGTGTGTGTGTGTGTGTGTATATATATATATATCATCTACGAAAAACCATGATTTCGCAAAGCTAATCTCATAGATAATTCAAATTAAAAAATAATTTCCCTGATCATCATATAATGTTCATCAGAACGGACAACACGAGAGAATTTACTTCAAAGGCATTTGATGATTATTGCATGGCAATTGAAATTAAAATTGAGTATTCTGTACCACATGTCCACACCTAGAATATACTAGCAAAAGCACTAATTAAAAGAATTAAATTTATTGCCTGTCCGCTTTTACAAAATTGTAATATACCAACTACATATTGGGGACATGCAGTCATGCACGCACCAACTCTCATCAACTTTAGACTATCGTCATATAGCATCCATTCAACTATGCAACTAGCGCAAGGGTTAGCACCGAAAACTTCTTATCTCCATAGGTTTGGTTGCAGGGTTTATGTACCTATACCCCCTCTACAACATACCGTAATGGGCCCTTTCTGAAAGTCTGGGATATATATTGGTTATGAGACAACATCCATAATCAGGTATTTAGACCCCATGACAGGAGATTTGCATACCATCTATTTCGCTGATAGTATACTTGATAAGGATAGTTTCTCAATATTAGGGGGAGGAAATCAACCCCTTGATGAAAAATGTCAGGAAATTATGTGATAAGCAACGACAATCCATGCACGTGACCTACACACTAGTGAAGCAAACAGATAAGTCCAGAAGATCATTGATTTGCAAGTATTAGCAAACCAACTATCTGACCACTTTAGTGATTTAAAGAGCATGACCAAGTTGCATGTGCCTGCACACAACACACCGGATAGGGTTGAAATACTGAAGAAAATTGAAGGTATCCCTAATACCATCCAGAGGCCTCAGAATAAAAGGACAAAAACTCTGGCCCCTCGAATTCCAAGTAATCGGGGATGCCTAGTGAAAAATGATAAAAAGGACTTGGCACAGTCAATCACTGAAGTTCCCCAGAACCAGAAGGGGAGTCAGTTGAGATCTGGCACCAGTATGACACCTTCAAGGAAAGGCATACCGGATTTGAATATTTTCATGGAGGGACAAATCAGCATGGATGTGTGGTCACGCATCGGAGCTAAAAAAACTAAAGAGACTTGCTCTGCAACTGGAAGGAGCGGTGAGCAAGTAGAAGCACTAGAAAAATTAACTCATGATGAAATAGCTATAAACTATGTGCACACGGGAGAATCCATGAATAAGACAACAACCAATGTTGATATTTATTTTGCAAAGAAAATTGCCACAATCATTGATCTTGATCTAGAGCATGCATTGCTGGCCAAATGTAAGAAAGATCAGATTGGGAGGATTGGAAAAAGGCAATAGAAACTAAATTATTATCTATGAATAAAAGAGAGGTATTTAGGTCTGTAAGCCACACGCCTCCCATGTGCACCCTGTAGGGTATAAGTAGGTATTTGTTTGAAAGAGAAATGAGAAAAATGAAGTTGTAAAATATAAATCAAGGCTTGTTACACAATGTTTCACTCAACGTCCAGGAGTTGATTATGAAGAAACCTATTCCCCGATCATGGGTAGTACTACCTTTAGATATTTAATCTCAATGACAGTAAACTTGAATTTAGAAATAAAGTTAATGGGCGTGGTAATTGTGTACCTTTATGGAAACTTAGATTCATATATTTATATGAAGGTGCCTGAAGGTATCCCTGTCCCGAACCAAGACAGAGCAAATAGAAATATGTACAATGTGAAACCCAGAAAATCACTGTATAGACTTAAGCAATCAGGCAAGATGTGGTATAATAGCTTAAGCGACTTTCTATGCAAGAAAGGCTACACGAATAGTGAGGATTGTCCCTGTGCATTTATACAATGATCCCAGAATGGGTTTTGTATAATTTCAGTGTATGTAGATGATATGAATATCATCAGAACTCTGGAATATATAAAGGAAGCAAGCTCTTATCTGAAGCCAGAGTTCGAAATAAAAGATTTTGGTAAAACTAAATATTGCCTAGGCTTGCAGCATGAGCATACCCTGGAAGGAGTATTAGTATATCAATCCGCATACACTTAGAAGGTATTAGAAAGGTTTGGTTTTGAAAAAGCGTATCCATCAAAAGTACCAATGATCAGGCGATCTTTACAGCAAGACAAGGATCCATGCCGACTTAGAGAAGAGAGAAGGAAGTCCTAATACCGGAATTCACATACTTAAGTGCAATATGAGCACTTATGTATTTAGCAAACTGCATTAGACTAGATATTGCATTTGCTGTAAACTTATTAGCAAGGTATAGTGCAGAACCTTACAAAAGGCATTGGCAGGGATTTTACTCTTTTTCCCTTGACGGGATTTCCGAAAGTTTCTCGGCCAAGGTTTTTATGAGGCAATTCGTGCAACATAGCATAACATGTATCATGTACTTTTTCTCCAAATTTTTTCCCACTGGATTTTTATGGAGTTTTGATGAGTCATGAACATGTCGGATGAGTGCCCAAAGGGAAGTGTTGGAAAACCTGGGCATGAGCCTAAGGCCTTGGCCCATAGTAGGTACCTCACCATATAGTCTATAAATATGGTTTCACAATTATCATCACTTGTATCTTTTGAAGGAGAAAGTAATAAACAAAGGAAGAATGAGTTCCCCATCTCTTGTGTTCAGTCTTGTATTTTCTGTGTTTGATTCATCTCTCTTGTCTAAAAGGAATCGATCGGACTGAACCCGCCCTGCGACGGTTTCTCAACAATTCCACGTTACAGATCGTTCTGGCCGTTGGATGTTCCATTGATGGTGTTGCTTGCGATCATTGGTTTTGTGGTGTACACTGACAGGAATAACATATCTCGTTTTCATGTCAACTATAGGTGGATTTTTTTATCGCTGCTTATAACTTATGGTTGTGATTTATAGTTTTTAACTCTAGCGTAAGTGTTTGTATGAATAAATCGAATACTGATAAAGCCGATAAGCCGCTTTAAAAATATTATCCCGATAAATTGTTTCGAAACAACAGCAAAAAAACCACTCTATTTATTTGTTTAAAAGAAATTATAAATCATAAGTTTTAAGCCAAAAAGATCTAAGATCTGTTGAACGCGCTGTTAACCCCCGTCTAAACTCCAACCCTCAACATTCCGGACAATGAAACCGTATGCTCCAGCTTTCAGGGATGCTGTCACGTAGTTTGTCCGGTTTGGACTCGGACATTAACCGCTGTTACCTCTCTTCTTGGTTTTTTCAAAGACATGTTGGTTGTTTCAGCCGCCTAACCTACACTATATTGTCGAGCTGAGATGGTCAGATTGTGCGTATATGCACGCATAAATGTATTGCCGCCAATGGAGGATATACTATTGCCCTTGCGTGGCGGTAACAGCATGTGGATCACGTATGACGTCGCTTTTCTTGGCCCCGTTATTTTGGTTGGGAGAAGATAGCACGCCTCTGGAGAAAATTTAAGAAAATAATGGGAGCAAATTAGCGATAGTAGCCTTGTTTCTGCCCTCCATTTGGGGCTAGCTCTTACGTGCTGTCTTAACAGCACAACCAATATTACTTTAGTAAATGGTAGGTCCTACGTTCATGTTAGCCGCATTAACAAATTAGGGTACGCTTCCAGCACACAGATATGTATTCATAGAATTTTACACTAAAGATCAAGACATTTTCTAAAGCAAAAAAAAAAAAGATTCCTTGAAAATTTTTGCATTCCAAGCAAAACGAAACAGAACTGATTAGCACAATTCGCACCCAAAGCGTGAGTGTGATTCTGTAACTTCTTTGAAAATCAATTGCGTGGGATTCTAAAGAAGACAAGGAGATGGACAACACAAGATCGACTAGGCCCCAAGCAAAAAAACAGAGTTATACCCTGCATATACGTGCATGCATGTACGCCAAACATGTAGTCCTAATTGGCATGTTTTACCTAACAAGCACGGTGATCCGTGCACATGGGTATCATTTTTAAAGTATATTTAATTAGCTTAATAATGCATATGTTGATGAGGATTGAATAAGTCCTAAATATAGCTTTAATACTTAATTAAGGTTGTCGTAAGTTTTCTGTAGCTGTCCCTTGAGTTGGTTGGAGATTTACCATACACTCTACCCGACAAATAAACTACTCGGACGATTTATGAACTGGTACTTGGGCTCATTTCCAGGGGACTCTTTTTGTGCAACGGATAAGACACATGTTCTATCCAGCCCAAATAGCACAATGCTTCAGCCCTACCTCTCTGACAACAACTATCTTATAGTTATACCACACGTTCATCTCCCACTAATAGCAACCGATGTCAAGCGTTCTCTCTTGGACATGTTGGTTCCATAAGGCGTCTTCCCAAGCGGATTACTGACGTCGCTTCAATGGTATTTAAGGGTTGATGAGAGAAGACAAAGACAATTGAACTCAGTTCAGGGACACAAGACAATTCCAATCAGACCAATTCAACAATTAATCACAGATAAGAGAGTCAAGTAGATAGGGCAAGTCATATTCTTCCCGTAGGAAAAACATAGAGGCTAAGACTAGTTTCAAACTTTTGCCAATAATAAAGAGCATCCTCATTTTGTCCTAAGGAATTCAGCCACCTTTCTCATATTATTTCGTAAGATCGGCGACTCGATCGTTGACATATGTGATGAATAATAAAAGAATTACATGCAGAAAATAAAGAGTCACAAATCACATGAAATAATTCAAATATTAGTATTTTTAAAACGTTATCAATTCAATTTAATTTCCATGTTTGTAGAATTGGTTTCATTGTGATATTAATGAATAGTAGTATATGTTAAAGCAAAGAATATAGATTATATCTTTGGAAGGAAATATTGTTCTTTATAATTTTTAATTGACAACTACAATAATAGAGGCATTAGTTATATCCATATTAATACATTTAAAAGAATACAAATTATAATAGATATTATAGGCAAGCTCGTATCTATGCGTGGATCACTTGAGCTCAATTCTATCTCTAGTATCATGTGTCTTAATTTTATACAGGAGTTCTCCAACTATACGTGCATACATATCAAGTTCATACACACTTCCATAGGTCAAGAAAAATAATTGGTTATGATTTGTTAATCATAAGAATGGTCCATATAATTAAGCGCTAGATGCCTTTTCTTTTTGTGAGAATTTCTAGCAGTTATTCTCATTTATTAGGTAATATCTATCAGAAATCCTTTTAATTGGATTGTACTTGACATGAACTCTTTCTTCTAATCTGAGCCGTGATAACTCAGGTCTGCTTGATTGATGATTAGATCTTTCTCTAAGTGTATAATTAATGTAGATATAAATATGTTCTTATATCTCTAAGCCAAATATCAAATCTACGCCTTTAAAATTAGAACCCATCAAATTAAGGGTTAAATATTTTACTTTTTATGAGAATTTCTAGCATATTTATCTTTTTTCTTAGAAACTCTAATTGACCTATTATCAACTTTTAGTATATAATAATAGAAGATTAGCTTCCTCCGCCAGCTGCCAAGTTGGACGATGAACACAGAGATCATATATCTAGACTTAAGAGACTGAAAGGAAAAAATGTTACGGTTCTTAACCTAGCATGACTGGAATTCTTCGTTTTCCAATGTTTATCATCCGAATTGTCAAAGCTAACAATTGGCTTAGTTCAGAATACGATCGAAGATGTCATGTTTTAAAGGAAGCTTAGTTTGGAATCTAAATAGTATCAACTTATATCGACAATTGGTGGTAGGGTTAGGGCGAATCTATATGAAGCTTGGGGTGCACAGGACACCGGGTCTAATTTTGTTTTACCATCCCGCAGTTAATGTCCATCAACTCTATACACATATACTACGGCCCCGTTTGGCACAGCTCCACCACCGGCTCCTGGAGCTGTTTGGAGCCGTTTTGTGCCAAACGGGGTAAAACAAAATAGCTCCACCCAAGAAGTCACTTAAAACCTGCTGAGACAAAAGATATGTACAAGATGGAGCTAAAAAAAGTAGCTCCACCCGGCTCCATCCGCAGGCCCGCATGCCACTGCCCTTGTACTTTCGTGAATTTACGCGATCTGCCACCGGCTCTTCTATTCTCCCGCATGCCACTGCCCTTGTTTGCATTATATCATGACTTTGCACATGCATATTTGTTTTAACGGGTTATTCCTATGAAAAAAACGCATTAAATATTGGTTGCTAATACTTTGTGTTATTTTAAATTTTAATTTTTTTAATTCAAATTTACTCGGATGAAAAATCATGTAGAAACATACAGTTCTTGATGTTACTACAAGTCAAATAGACAGGGGTATATTGGACAATTGACATCTCTCAACCATGCATGATAAAACATGTGGAGCTGTTTTGCCAAACAGTCTACCAAAACAGCTCCAGCTCCACCGGTGGAGTTGTTCGTGGAGCTGAAGCCAAAAAAACAGCTCCACTTGTGAAGTGGAGCCGTGCCAAACGGGGCCTACATCTGCCACAACATTAGAAGCACCTCTCTCTTCAACAGCTTATAACTTGTTTCAATAGATGGGCTTTAACTTCAATTGAAGAAGCATTTGCTTGGCACTGGTTTTCAGGTACGTTCTTTTCGACTGTAGCTTATGACTTATGACTGTGACTAATAACTTTTAGTCTTAGATGAGCGCTTGTGCGAATGAACGGAATACCGATAAATTGCTTCGAAAAGGTTATCCCGATAATCCACTTTGAAATGGTGGAAAAAATTATTTTGTTTGTTTATTTAGATAAAGTAATAAGTCATAAATTGAAAAGAACGAACCAAGTACAAAGAAACTTAAAAATCTGAAACTAGGTGTGACAAGCCTGTTTTCCAAAAAAGGAAAAAAATAGTATGCGCTCATTGCATTCATACAAAACACTAGTCTATAGTAAATGTATTCGCGGACTGAGATCACTCTTTCATTCGCAGTGGAAACTCCACATTGTTTTATAGAGTACCTTTTCGTTCCACAATATAAATTCTCATTCTTGAAAGTATCATTCATAATATAAGTCTATTGTAAATATCAAATATATAGTTATTATAATATTGTTATTATATATCCCTATTTTAATGCTGAAAAAATAAGTAAGTAGTTGTAATATACTATTTAATAGAAGTATATGTATGATTTAATAATATTATTTTTAAAAAATTTAACATCTCTTTAATATATGCATTTGATAAATTTTGAACTTTCATTACGCAGAAGACATGCGTACGCTAAAAAAGTCGATTCATCATTTTTGGACCGTGAGCTGTTTGTAACTAACTAGCCGGCTGGTGGTCAACGAGACACGCATGACGCATCTCTCAACCTCTCGAGTCTAGGAATGACAATTGTGCCCTTTTATCTGTATATCTGTAGGTAAATACTCTAAACTCTAATAAAGTTAAGTATGAGATATTTTCTTACCCACGGGTATAGAAATAGGGGAATACTCTACCCGTCGGGTAAACGGGCACGAGTATGGGTAAGCTCCACCTATACCTGACCCGCATGTTTACCTACGATATAGATTGACAGGTGGCACGGTCATAGCAATATCTCTAATTGATATTGATTGTTATAAACTTTTGCATATCTCTAATTGCTATTGATAGTTATTATATTTTCTAGCAACAACTGCTGTTTATATATACCTGTCATTAGTTCAACTCTCAAATAGTGATTTAGTTCACAAGTAAACGGGCATGCCCATGGACGACGGGTACCCGCGGGCGACGGGTATGAGCGAGGTTCTTCACCTGGCGTTCTTCGTGGGTATGCTCGTAGGCGTAAATCGGGATCATGGGTACGAGTATAGACGAGCACTACCAGTACCCACCGCGTCCGATTACCATCTCTACTCGAGTCGCACGTTGGCTCTCGTTCAGCTCGACTAGGGAACACAAATCTGTCGTCCAATCCATCGGAAGGAAATGCTCGGCGTCGCGATAAAACCAGCGAAAACACCACGCGGCGTTTGGTGAGAACGCAAGACGAAGGCAAGGCGGGCCCACGGCCGTTCTTCCTCGTCATCCGCACCGCCACGTGTGGCACGGGAGAAGCTGGGAACGGTGCGAGCCCAAGCCGAATGGCGCGCTGCTTGTCTTCGGCCCTGCTGCAACACCTTTCGCTTCGAATTTCAAGCTTCTTAATTTTATTTTTTTTATTTTTAGTTTTCTGAGTTTTTTGTTTTTTCTCTTATTCCTTTGTATTATACGTAGTTCTATAACTTTTTTTATTTTTTTTAATTTAGTTACACATAAAAAACTAATAGCAGTTACAATATATTTTTAGTCGCTACAGTGAAAAACCAAAAGTCTAGACTTATAAGGGTATCCACAGTGAAGGGTACCACACGGTGGTGGTCTCATGAGAGAGAATACCACCACATCAGCTCAAACCACCACATAAAAAAAATTCCTCCCACAGTGCATAGTGGCTTAAGTGGTAGCTTCAAAGTTTTCTACTTTTTTTACCACACCTTCTCTCCCCTTCCCACCGCACTCTCCCCACCGCCCTTCTTCACTTCACTTTGTCCGAAAATACGAATTCGATCGGGTCAAATGTAGAAAACGATGCGGTTCGGTACGGGATATTTCCGTTCCGTTTTCATCCCTACCTGTAGCTTTGCCAAGCTCCTCTGACACCACTACAAGCCAACACCCTCACACTCTCTCTCCTCCAGGAAGCTCGTCTTCAACGTGGCATCACAGGGCTACTGTCCACCTTGAAGTGTTGTGGATGCTCTAAGCCCTTTGGAGCACCACCTGTATCGTCCTGGCGTCAGCCATGGCCCCGGGCCAATCCACCTGACGTGTTATGGATATCCGGATATGGTTCGCTTCACCCTCCTCAGCACCCCGTTCCGTTTATCCGCCAGCTGCGGCTGGACGCAGAAAGCTTCCGTTGTCTCCGAGTACGTGTTAGCATCACGTACGGGTCACACCAAAAAAAAAAGGAAAAAAGTGATTGCAAAAGGAGCTGTTACATATTACACCACTAATCACATCTTATCTAATCCCCTACAACAGTTGCTACACAATGTTATTGGGGACAACTATTTGGCAGCAATATACAAACATAACTAGCTATAATAATGGTAGAACCTGGTGATCTATCCCTTCATCATGAGCATCTTCCGGCTTTTGGCAAAGAGTGGCGATATGGCATGTCGGCATGTACGTCAGTTGGGCCAGAGAAGACATGATTGCAGACCGCATTTGATTTAGAAACTACGGTCAGATGTCGCTATTTCTAGAGCTAGGTAGTGGCGTTAATCCTTCCCAGGTAGGGTAGCCAGTTGTCGCGATTTTGTGATTTGGAGATAAACGCTGTTAAAGAACCATCGTTGGCGACCAGTCCGATCGATTTCTCTGCTTAATATGAAATAAAATCAATCACAGAAGACAGAATAATAGATTGAAAATACAGAGAGGTAGAGAGAACTCCTGATCTTTCTTTATTGTTTTTCTGATTGTATGTATACAAAATCTGTCAGTACGACCCCCTATTTATAGTCTACCAGTGAGGTGCCCACCATGGGCCAAGGCTTTCGGCTCAGGCCTAGGTTTCCTAACACTCCCCCTTGGGCACTCATTTGACACGTTTATGCCTCGTCAAAACTCTATAAAAACCCTGTGGGAAAATTCGGAGAAAGAGTACATGATACATGTTATGCTGCGATGCACGAATTGCCTCATTAAAAACCTTGGTCGAGAAACTTCAAGAAAACTCATCAAGGAAAAAAGAGTACAATTCACCCAATTTCATTCAATCTTCAGGACTTATTCTTTTGGATACTTGATCTTCATGATCAAGATTTAATAATGGGCTTGAGAGAATTCCCCCCCTGAATTCTGCACTTCTCTAAGTCTCATCATTCCAATTCCTCGTACACACCTTTCAAAGCTAGATACAGGGAGTGACTTAGTAAACAAATCTGCTAAATTTTCACATGACTTAGTATGCAGTACTTTAATCTCGACCATCTTTTGCAATTCATGAGTATAGAAGAACTTAGGGTTGATGTGCTTTGTGAGATGACTCTTCACATAGCCCGTCTGCACTTGTGCAACGCAATCTGCATTATCTTCATAGATAATTGTGGGGGCTTGCACAATATTCATGCCACATGACCGCTGGATGTGGTGAATCATTCGTCGGAGCCAAGCGCATTCTCGTGCGGCTTCATACAGTGCTATAATTTCTGAGTGGTTCATCGAAGTTGTTAAGACTTTGCTTAGACGATTTTCAGGAAATTACAGTTCCACCACACAGAAATATATAGCCTGTTTGTGACCTTGCAGTATGCGGGTCTGACAGGTACCTAGCATCTGCATAGTCAATCAAGTTCAAATCTTGATTATTTCTGTAGAACAATCCAAGGTCCTTACTTTCTTGGAGGTATCGGAAGATATCATTTATTCTCTGCCAATGCCTTTTGATAAATTCTGCACTATACCTTGCTAACAGGTTCACGTCAAATACAATGTCCGGTCGGGTGTAGTTTGCTAAATACATAAGTGCTCCTACTGCACTTAAGTAAGGGAATTCTGGTCCCAAGACTTCCTCCCCCTCTTCCCTAGGTCGGAAAGGATCTTTTTCTTGCGGTAAAGACCTCCCGATCATCGGTACTTTTGACGGGTATGCCTTCTCAAAGCCAAACCTTTCTAACACCTTCTGGTTGTAGGCCGACTGATGTACTAATATTCCTTCAGGGACATGCTCGAGCTGCAGGCTTAAGCAGAATTTGGTTTTGCCCAAATCTTTCATTTCAAATTCCGACTTCAGGTAAGAACTTGCTTCTTTTATGTCTTCCATTGTCCCGATGATGAGAAATTTTCATTGTCTTCCATTGCATCCAAACCTCCAGAGATGAGAAATTTTCGGTGTTGACCCTTGCGCTAGTTGCATAGGTGAATAGATGTTGTAGGCCGATGGTCTAAAGTTGATGAGATTCACTGCATGTAGGACTGCGTGTGTGGCTGGCAAATTACAATTCTACAAAAAGGGTTAGGCAATAAATTTAATTCTCTTGATTAATGCCTCTACCAAACCATTCTGGGTATGGACATGCGGTACAGAATGCTCAACTGTAATTCCCATCGCCATGCAAAAATCATCAAATACCTTCGAAGTAAATTCTCCGGTGTTGTCCATTCTGATGGACTTTATGTGATGATCAGGGAAGATATTTTCTGATGCGAATGATCTACGAGATCAGATTTGCGAAAGCATGGTTTCTGGAGGACAATAAACCCACATGTGACCATTTCGAGGAAGCATCAATGAGTACTATGAAATACTTGAATGGCCCTGAAAGAGGCTGAATGGGACCGCAAATATCTCCTTAGATGCGTTCCACGAATGTAGGGACTTCATCCTTCACTTTCAGAGTGGGGGTCTGGTAATTAATTTCCCGGTGGCACATGTAGGGCACCAAAATCTTCATGATTCGGGAAATTCTTTACATTAATATTATGCCCTTGGAAATTGTTGATTATATTTCTCATCATTTTAAAGCCTGGGTAGCCTAATCTGTCATGCTAGAGATAGAAAAGTTAAAAGCTTCTAAATACTGTCTTCAGGGTAGTGTATGTTGCAGGTATCTTGACATTGGTATAATATAGTCCAGTTTCTAGTGAAGGAAGTTTTTCTAATACCCTTTTTTCATTCTCTTCGCGCTTCGTAATAAGCAGGTATTCCTTACCGTACTCTTATTCAGTCTCAACGTGAAAACCATTGGCGCGAATATCCTTAAAACTTAGGAGAGTTCTAGTCGATTCTGGTATAATAAGGCTTCTTTAATGACCAAAGTTGTGCCTATTGGCAGTATAATTATGACTCTTCCTGAACCAATTATACATGCATCGTTTCCGGCGATTGTCGTAAGGCTGCCAACATTTTTATGAATCGACTAAAAATACTTTGTTTCTCTTAAGATGGTATTCGTTGTGCCGATGTCGGCTAAGCACACTTCCACCATAGGGCGCCACACGTGTTCTAATATAAGGTATTTTATTAACATGTATTAGAAGGCGATCAACATATAAATAAAATACTTCAATATCAGAACATATCATGCCATTATAAACTGAATAAATGAATGAATTATTCAAATTATCCAACCATCACGAGAAAATAAATGCTAAAGTACCATACATGCAAGTTCTAACTTGTCCTTTTCACACAAAATAAATGACAATTAAAGTCTAAATGCATTATGTGCATCAGACTGAATCTACTAGAAAATCAGAGACTTCTTCGGCTATTTTATCGGGAGTGATCTACTCTTCGAGAGAAATCATGGCGGTGGCTGCCTCCAGGTCGAAAAGGGGTGCTGCTGCTGGGATGATCTCAACCTTTATCAACGCGGGCAGCTGCTCAGAACGCTCCCCCTCAACTGATGTAAAGTGTGTTTCAGGCTGTCCTTTGCCATTCATCTTTTTCTGGGTTTGGAAGGCATCAATGACATGCTGCGGCTCTTTATATATCCGCGACCAATGCCCCTACTTGCAACACTTATAGCAGCCTTGGTCCTGCTGGCCACAGGTCTTTCCACTCCGCTTTGACTTGCTTGCATTATTCTCTCACGGAGCGTCTGACTTGCCTTTCTGGGCTGCAGCCTTACCCTTCTTTCCCCTTCTCTTCATCAAGGGCTTTTGCACCTTGCAGCTCTCGGCGTTGGTCTCACGGCCAGCGGAGCTCCTAGGTGGCTGAGTGACATAATTATTGCGGAGAAGTTCGTCCTGAGCCTCCGCAACCTGCATCATATCAATCAATTCGGCATATTCCTTGTTGCCGTCTTGAAGATAGTTACGTGCGGGCTGTACTGCATTGGGGTGGAAGGTGGATAGGGTCTTCTCAATCTTCTACTCGTCTGTGATCTGCTTGCCACAGAGTTGAAGATTAATACAAATCCTGTGCAAGGCAGAATCGTACTCCCCGACCATCTTGAAGTCGGCAAACCTCAGTCTGATCCACTCTTGCTCTGCTTGAGGAAAAATGGTGTACTTTAGCCTCTCAAACCGCTTCTTGAGTGCGGTCCAGAGTGCTAGCACGCTCTTCTCTTCCATGTACTCATTCTTGAGAGTGAGGTAGAGGTGGTGCCTGAGAAAATGAAGTGCTTGATCATTTTCCTCAGGGGTGGGTTGGGCATCATGCGGTCCGCCAACCCAACAGTTGCGCGGGGGTTCTTAGCTCCAAGCACTATCTCTACATCGGAAGCGCATGTCAGATAGTTTTGGCCATGCTGGGCCAGGTCCTCGAACTCCCGGTTCGTGATGCCAGTCATCTACATGTGTATGAAAGGAATAAATAATTTTACTGCTAGTAAACGTGCACGGAATAATTTACTGTAGGTAAATAAATGGTACAAAAGATTCTCGTAATGTTCCATAATTTTTTATGAATTTTCTATAAATTTTACTGGTAGTTTCGGTGATTAAAACCAATTTAAACAATTACGATTAACCAAAGTAGTAAATAAATACAAAAAATATAGAAAATAATAATAGCAGAAATAAACATGCTTCAAATGCTAAAAATAATTCAAAATTCAGATTCCCGGTGCCCTTTTATGCAAGAATATGAATTTTCAGTGAATTCTGCAATTTCCGAGAGTATACACAAATTTTCAGTTCAGAGAAAATTTTCACGTAATTTCTTGATTTTCTGAGGGGTTTTCTGCAAGATTCGGGACCCATCTGAATAACTGAAGGGCCTATGTGCAATTTTTGGAATTACAAGGACCTTTCTACAAAATTTGGGATTCATAAGAAAAATCCGAGGGCTGATCGGTAATTTCAGAGATTGGGGGTTTGCAAAATTCGCCGGTGCCCCCCCCCCCCGCGGACCGTGCCACCAGCCCGGTTGCGCTTTCAGCCCATCAAGCCCGTCCGGCCGGAAACAAATACCCGCAAGGGGTAGGGTTTCCCTGCCCTTGCCCTTATGGCGGCGGCGGCCGGGCGAGCGAGGCGGTGCCAGTCCGGCTTCGGGCGCGGGTGGCGGAGGCGGTGCCAGCTGTGAGCGACGGTGGCCGGGCACCAGGGGCCAGCGCGGGCGAATGGCTCGGCTTCGGGCGAGGCGGCGCTAGGTAGTGGCTGGCGGAGCTGAGCCCGGCAGCGGTGGCCGTCCGAGCGGCGTCTCGAGTGGGCGCAAGGCGGCCTGCCTCGACGGCGGGGCCGGCGGATCTGCCTGATTCTTTGTGGCTAGTTATATGAACTCTTTTTGTACATCTTGATATGGTTGCCTGTTGACCTGCTAAAAATCTTGGCTGAGAAACAATTGATGTGCTGATGCGTTTCGGATGTTCTTTTCCATCAAAATGTCGCCAATCAGACCAGATTTCTGCAATGGAAATTTATTTGCACAGAAGAGAAAACTCACTATTTCTGCAATGGAAGAATGTATAGAAATGAATTGCTGATTCATACATGTGCCTTCTCTAAAAGGAACATGCAGAAGGCCGTGGCGATGGAGGCAGAGAACGCCAGGGGGCGGCACTGGTTGTGGAGGTAGGCAGAGGGTGGCGGTGGGGTGGCACTGGGGAAGGGCGGTGGGGGCGGCACTGGGGAGGGTGGCGTAGGAGGCCAAGGAGGACAGTGCGGGAGGCCATGACCGGGAGGAGGAAGGAGGGCGTCACTGGTGGTTAGGAGGGCAGCGGGTCGGAGGGAGATGTTGTCACCTCCTGGCGTCTTGGGTCCAAGTGGAGCTAGTGTAGCGCGTTCCGGAGGGGGAAGGAGGCAGTGGAGCGGTCAGGAGGGGAGGGAGGGTGGTGTTGGGGTCAGGGAGGGCAGTAGCTTCAATGGCGGCGCTTAAACCTAACTCTCCCATGGCGCACCTTCGACGGGGAAGAAGAGAATGACCGAAGGACTTTGTCGCGATTGCAATCAGCCAGACGGGGGTGTAAACGCAAAATGCATAAGTGAGGAGCGGCTTTTCACCCGTATGAATCTTGGCTGTTCAATCCAGATTGGACGGCCAACGTTTGCATTAGCGTGTTAGCATTGAATAGTACATTAGTACTAAATATGCTCCCGTATACTCTGTCTATTACGCTCCGCGGGATTCCCCGCAGGAGGAGGCGCCCACGTCACCCCGCCCGCTCGCTCCGGCCGGCGCGTGGCGGGGGAATTCCCGTACGGTCGGGTGCCGTTTTTTGTGAAAAAGCCCCTACATTTTCCCGCAATTACGTAAAGGTCCTCTGTTATCGCAAAAAGGTCCCTGGATTTTCCAAAAAAGACCCTGCGTATATTTATTTTTCGTTGATAACGATCCGCAGTTTCCGAAATTACGTACAGGCCCTCGGTTCTTTCAAAACAACCCCTGATTTTTACGAAAAATCCCTCTGGTCTCCTTTTATTGCGAAAAGCCCCTCACTTTTTTTAAAAAAAACCCTACGCTTTCCTTTAACTACGAATTTTTGCCTCTTTTACTTCGGTACATACGGTGGCTGACGCGTCGTGCCGTCGCGCCTATGAGGCTAGTATATACATACGGCCTCAAGAGGGAGCAGCAGCAGCAATTCGCGCTGTCCTAGCTCACGATGCAGCAGCACAGTACACAATACATACATATGGGATATGCTCACCTGCATGCATGCAGAACTACTCCGTAAAAAGTGACGCTGTAACCGTGTACACACAACAATCAAGGGTATACCAGTAGCACTGAATCAGTTTCCTCTCTCTCTATCTATATATATGTATATGTATAGGGCTTACTTTGCAAAATGACAGGTCTATTAATTTGCTGCAAAGTGTAATCTATTCTCACCCCCATGTCATGCATGTTACTACATGGCCATATTGTAATGTTAGAACAACACATGCGATCAGGCTCAGTTCTATTTCAATTAGGGTTTATGGCTTATGATTTATACTACAATAACTAGCTTTGATGTGTGTTTTTTTAAGATAGGATCAATAGGAAGATCAGAGGCGGAGGCACATGGGCCGGAGGGGGTTCCCAGGAACCCGGTTCCGAAACAAAATTTAGTTATTACTAGTAAATATTTACTCTTTGTGCACCCCCTTTGGCCCAATATGGTGTACCCCTAGCTCAAAAAATACCCTCACTCGCACTGTCTAGCCCATTCGTTTTGAAGTGGTGCACCCCCTCCATTTTGCTCTAGCTCCGCCACTGAGGAAGATTATAGTAAAAAGTGTACTGAATTCAATTGTACCGACCAAAATTACATACGATTATTTTCCTTTACGTATTATCTCTCACGAATAACCAAAATTAAAAACTTAAAGTTATAAGTCATAAGTCACAGCCTAAAAAATCCACGTAAGTCCATGCTCGGCTAACCCTCCCCCACTAATTCTTCTGTTGTTGACCTTCTTATCTGTTGGAAATGCAAACCGATGTACACTCGGGTACCGAAGCTCCTGGATTCTATGATTACTCCAGGCCTTCCAGGGCGTCGGCTGTTATGGGCCTGTAGATAGTAGAGATTTCTAAACAGGCCTCCTTGCACGGGAGCTCTACGTAGGCCTACCAGGTAGAAGTGCCGCATGTGTTGTACATTGTAAAATTCAGCCTGGTGCACATCTTATTTTTCTAATCAAGTAGGCGTTGATGCCAGCTGTTAGCGTTGGCGCAGTAGAATGTGGGCCGTGTGGCGTTAGAAGGGGATCGAATCTCCCCTCGGTGGCATCCATGGGCCTCGTTCGCCGACGCGCGGTCCCCGAATGAATCCAGCCCGCCCCGATCGGGAACACGCCCTCCGCGCGCGCCAGTGCACGGTCGCCCTCCTCTAGGAACGAAAGGGAGTTGCTAGCTAGCTCCGTAAGATAGATCATAATATTTTTTATTATTTAGGTAATATTTTTTAGCTCTATGTAATAAAAAATTATTAAGAATATTAATGTTGCACATATGAAATTAAAATGTTATACATATGAAATCAAAATGTTGCATTCATGAAATCAGAAAAGGATAATTAATAATTTACCTCGTCTTTTATTGGCATCAGCTCATATAGAGGTATCCAGAGAGGCCAACATGAGGATAATGTCAAGGCCGCAGCCATTGCCGACGACGCTAGCCATGCGGAGCGTGAGGTCGGCGACAAGGCCGCGGAAGTGTTAGGAACTTTGACCACGGTTACTACGACTACGACCATAGCCGTTATGACCACGGTCACTTCAACTATTGCCATGGTCGTAGTAGCAGTGGTCGTAGCGACCGTGATTGAAGTGACCGTGGTCGTAACAACCGTGGTCGTACGTCAGTCATAACATGTTTTTATCCATCTATGCAACATTTCTCGGTCATTTATACAACAAAAAAATTGATAGGAATATTAATGTTGTACGTATAAAATCAAAATATTACATAAGTGAAATCAAAATGTTGCATTCAAGAAATAAAAAAATATTACAACAAAAAATAACACCTACCTCCCATGGCATGCGGTGGTGGCGGGCAACGTGGAAACCGCATCAAGCTTGGATGTGGAGATCCGGCCGCCGTCGTTCCGGATCTAGCGGCGCCACGCCCGAAGAGGAAATCAACAGCGGCGACCGGATCCGGCGCCACCGCCCCTGAAGAGGAAGACAACGATGGCAGACGGATCCGGTTGCGTCATGCCGTGCCCGAGAATGACCAAATAGGAAGTCGACAGCGGCGATCAGATTCGACGGCGAAGGTGCCGGGACAGGGTGGCTGGGCTCATAGTCATGAATTTTTGGTACAAATAATCCATTTTTTATTCGAAATTACAGAAATATACCCGCGGGAATTTTTTTTACAAAAATAGGCTCCAGTCGCCCAATGGTTGAGCGACTGGAGCCTTTCGCCCAACCAGCGGACGACACAATAGCTGTCGCTCTACCCTCAGGCGACTGTATCTAGTCGCCCTCCCATTGGGCGACTTTCATGCAGTCGCCCAATGGTTGGGCGACTACACTCAGGCCGACAAAATCGTATGTACCGATCGTTTTATATACCGATGCAATATAAACAACTAGTCTGAAAAAATAAAATAGCAAAGTTCTATATGGCTTATATATACTCATTTGAAAGGTTTCGACGAGATCTACAACTTTTCAGTTGAAGAAAATCCAAATTCTGAAGGGAAGAACAAGAAAAAGGGCAAAAACAGAAAGAAAAAACTTGTGACGCAGGTTTAGGTCCAAAGATAGCCGATTTTCAGGGTCTTGGAGGGCGACTGGCGCAAGCAGGTCATTATTTTTGGATCGGGCTCGTCGTTAGCTTTCCAACGAGTACAAGAACGTCGAGAACGGACACCGTATGCAAAAGTTATGCCCGTTTTACTGAAGGTGTGTCGGAAACGGACTCGAATTCGTTTCGGCCTCAATTGAAACTGCTATAACTTTTGATCCTATGGCCGAAATTGCTCAAATTTTTTTCTGGAGGCTTTTGGATGTATGAAGAACATCTCTACCAATTTTTACTATTTTTGGCGAAGGTTTGATGCACTTTTCAAATTTCGGCAAAATGGACTCTTTCCTCTCTTTTTTTCTCTCGGGGACCTGAGTGCAGTCGCCCAACCATTGGGCGACTTTCATGCAGTCGCCCAATGGGAGGGCGACTAGATGAAAGTCGCCCAACGGTGGGGCGACTGTAATTAATCGCCCAACGGTTGGGAGATTTTCTAGTTGTTGCTACTGGGTTGGGCGAAAGGCTCCAGTCGCCCAATAGTTAGGCGACTGGAGCCTATTTTTGTAAAAAAATTTCCTGCGGGTATATTTCTGTAATTTCGAATAAAAAATGGATTATCCGTACAAAAAATTATCATAGTCATCACCTCATGGGGTTAGGAGATGAAGAGGGGGAGGGAAGGGAGAGAGTGAGAGAAGAAGTGACAGGGTGGTTGGGCTCATAGTCATCACCTCATGGGGTTAGGAGATAAAGAGGGGGAGGGAAGGGAGAGAGTGAGAGAAGAAAGTGAAGTGAACTCACTAGAACCATTCAATATAAATTCTCGTTCTACACGTAAGTATAGTATCAATACCTAAAACGAAAAAAAAACACGGTCGTGCGGATGCACCGCACCGGCCGTGGCCTGCTCTTCAAACCCCCCACGTACGTACGGCCCTCTGAGACGGTTTTGCCCATTTCGAAGCGTGCTTCGGGTTCCGGGACGTACATTTGGGAGCTTGCCTTCCTCCCTACGTGCCGCCGTCCGTCCGCGGCATGTACCACGCTCCCACCCGAGACACGAGCCCGAACCGAAAAGCTCAATCAGGGAATTGGGATGAGGATTTGATTCGAATGCTGTTCTGGGCTGTTGAGTGTTGATGCAAGCCGTATCATGCAGATTCCCCTGGCAAATGGAGATATGGAAGATTTTATTGCTTGGCATCCATCAAGGCATGGAATTTACTCGGTAAAATCTGCTTATCATACTGAATGGGAATACCAGCGTGGAGCGAAAAGTATAAGAAATGCAGGAGAGGGTGGTGCTTCTACGCGAGTTTGGGAGAAATTTTGGGGAAGATTTTCATCTGGCCAGCTCTGCATGGCACTGTCCCCTGTAATTGTACGTTGGCAAATAGACACATCAAAGTTAGCGGTCAATGTCCAGTATGTGAGAAAGGAGCAGAGGATCTGCGTCATGCTCTTTTTTACTTGTCCGCGTGCAACTGATGTTTGGCACTGCTTGGGCCTAGGGAAATTCACAGAGGAAGGCTTACTGATAGACAGAGCCGGGGCTTCGGTTCTTGAGCATCTCATCGACCGCCAAGCATCTCGTTCCCCGGTGTTGGGTCAGTTGGGTTTGCAGGAAACTATTGCAGTTGCAGCATGGTATATATGGCGCGAGAGAAGGGAGAAAACTAAAGGTGAGAATGTGAGACAAGCTTTGCCGTTCTGCTGTTGCGAGAAATGCTTCAGTGTCCAATTTCAGTAAAGCAGGAAGACAAGGAGAGCTTTTAAAACGTCACGGGTGGGAACGACCGGCGGGAGGTATAATAAAACTGAATGTTGATGCTGCTTACGATGTCTTTGCAGCCGGAGCGGAGGCACTTCTCAGTGGTATGCTCCTGCCTACTAAAATCGGTCGTAACAAATTGGTTGTTGAATCAGATTCAACAGTGGTGATAGAAGCTATTTGCAATCCTGGTAGTTCAAGATCTTCGGGAGCAGTTTTCATCGAGGAATCCCGAGTGATTGCCACCGCTTCTGCCAAGGTAAATTCTGTTCATTGTCCAAGGGAAGCTAACCGGGGGCGCATGTTCTTGCCCGTCGGGCTATGGTTTCGAAAGCTATTGCAATATGGCATGACGAACCACCAGATTTCATTGTACCAATGATTGTGGATGATATAAACTTGCTATGATATTAATAAAGGTTGCCTTAATTTTTAAAAAATGCTCCCACCGAGAAGTTCGCCAAGCGGCTGGACTCTTGAGGCCGTAGAGTAGAAATTTGAGAGAATTGGACACTATTGGACCCGTGCATTCACGAAATTCCAGTTTTGGCCCCCTTGGGAAAAAATTTCCAAAACTGGACCCCTGTCCACCGCGGGATCGCCACGCACCGCCACCTGTCCCGGTCGTGCGGTACCAGACCGCACGACCGGGCTGCCACCGCGCCACCTCCCGGGCGAACGCGCGTCTACCCCCTCGCCGCACGACCGCGGCGCCTGAGCGCGCGAAGGCCCGGCCGAGCGCGCGACCGCGACTCCCAGCGCGCGATTCCCCGCCCCCACCGCGCGATTCCCCGCCCCCACCGCGCGTCTGCCCGCCGAGCGCACGATGCCGTTCCCCGAGCGCGCGTTTATTGTAACATCCCAAATAGGGAGTTAGTGTAATTTCAAAATCTTAAAATCTTTTAATCGTTTCTTTGTGGCTTCTCAAAAAGTTTTTGGCGAAGTTTAAATGTCTCGATTTGATGTCTTGCCAAAGTGCCCGATTAATAAAAATCGAACTGACAAAATCCAAACTTACTTGGAAATCTTAAGTTCGAATTTAAATTAAAAATCTGGGCACTCAAAGCCAGGAATGGAAATTTAAAATAACATAAAATCTTTCAATCCAATTTTCATATCTTAAAAATTCAAATTAGGAAAAATTAAGACTTAATTCACCAAAGCTCGACGATCTTAAAATTAAATTGTTGCATCCAAAGTTTTGAACCAAGTCTTCCAATTCAAATTATACTCACAGATTCAAATTCAGAAATTCATAAAATCCCCAAAACTCCTCTTGGGCCAGACCCATTCTCTTTTCCTGCCCGGGCCCGCTTCCCTTCCTCTTTTTCCCCGGCCCATTTCTTTTTCCTCCGCCCGGCCTGCTCCTTTCTTTTCTCCTGGCCGTTGGCCCACCCGGCGCCGTGGCTTCTTCTTCCTCCTCCCCCGTTTCTTCCTCCTCCGCCCTCAGCTCATGGCACTCGCCGGCCCAGCCCGCGCGGCCACTCCGCCCCGGTATCGCGCCGCCCCCGGTCCCCCCTCCCCCGTCACCTCTGCACCAGTAGCCCTACTACCGGCCTAGCCCCACGCCATACCCCTACCCACGACGCGGCCATGCCGTCGCCCATGCCGAAGGACGCGCCGCCATGCCCAGGGTACCCCTGCCATGCCTTCGCCCATGCTGGCGGTACTTCCCTGGGCTATAAAAGAACCCGAGCTCGCCTTCTCCCCATTCCCCATTTCCTCTTCTTCCACCTCTAAGCCGAGCAGCCGCTCTGCGCTCGCGCCGGCCACTGTCGTTCGTGCCGTTCCGCCGCTCCGGCCATCCCCTCCACGATTGGACCGCGTCACGGCGTGCGCCCGAGCATCCTCTGCCTCTCCTTCCACCTAATCGAAGAATCAACGCCCGAGAGCGCCACGCCCGCTCCTCCTCCGTCTCCGGCCGGCAGTCACCATTTCCGCCGCCGCCTCCTCGTCGATTGGTCCCCGGCCAATTCGTCACGGTAGGAGCATCGCCCTGGTGCCCCGAGGCCTTCCCCACCGTCGGCCGACTCCCTCCGCCGCTCGAGCCCCCCCGCCACGGTCGCCTCCCCGCGCCGCCGCCCGTGCACGTCGCCGGCCCGCCCCCGACACCCTCCGGCTAGCTCGACTACCCCGGTGAGTTCCCTATACCTCACTTGTGCCTACGCGCACCCATTCTTCCTCCTTCTCCCATCCGGCCGCTAGCGCCACTTCCTCCCCCTCACCACCGGCCACCAGTGCCGCCGCCAGCTTGCCGGGGCGCCGCCTCCGCCGAAGCCAGCGCCTCCTCGAGGTTCCTTGTCACCCGGGCAGCCCATCTTGGTGGTCGCCGCCGCCTCCCCGGACGCCATTCGCCGGCGCCACCACCCCTTCCCCCTGGCCGAGCGCCTCCCCTGCTTCCTCTGCTCCTGCTCCCTCTCTGTCAGAGCAGCCGAAGGGAGTGCCTTCTCTCTGTGTCTCTATGCCTCTGTTATGGCATGTGGGCCCACTGCAGATTAGCCTCTAGCTAATGGGTATCAACTGCCTCATCTCAAATTACTTCAAGGAATAATATTAGAATATGAATTGTAAATGAAATTGGAATAAAAATTTGATTACATGATTAAACTACAAGGGTTATGAAATGAAATTACAAATTTAAGTTGGTTAATTGCATGTAAAGACACATGGTGACTAAGAAGGAGAATAAGAAAATTTCTTATAATTTCATAATGAGAGATTCACTCATTTAAATGAATAAATTCATGGTGATTCATATTGTGCCAATTGAGATTAATACATTAACCTTCGTGTGCAACTAAAACGAGAATATACATGGTCTATTCTCATATGTCACGAATTGAATGGTTGTTGCCGTTAAAATCTAATTCGTGAATCTAATTAAGGAATTCTCTTTTATAAAGCAAAAAGGCTAGAAATATTGACCCTAATGATTGAAGTGCATATTTGAAGCTTTATAAAGATAATTTCAAAATCGACGATCAAGCGAATTGAATATTAATATCACATTCTATCGAAAGCTCAAGGGGTCTAAATGATATCTTCCCCCTCTCGATCTAAATCTACTTATGCAAACAAAGTAAATCAATTCAATGAGATTATGCCACATAAAATATTGGCTGTAAACTGCTCATCTCTAAAACCATGGGAGATATCTTTTCAAAAGTACTTAAAATAATTGTGGCACAATTTTCAACATTTATCATAGAACGCTAAGATTTAAAATAACATATGCTCACGATTAAGAATTCTTAAACAAGAGAGGGCAATCCTTAATTTTTGTCTAGCATCCAAATCTCCAATCATTATCTCGGGATTTAAATTCGATTGTTGAGAGCAATTAATAATAAAAGGAATAGCTTTATTAAGAATATCCCTAAAAAGTCATAGCATCTCTTTTTAGTAAAACATAACCGTTGGCCATCTCTAACAATTTGGTTGATCAAGCAAAAAGATTAACTTTACTCATAATAACGACTGGATTAAAATCGCCAACCCCACCATTTACTTAAGTCGCTAACATAATGATTTATTAAGTTGGCTACTGCAATCTCAAATAAGTATTGCCACATGAAATATCAAAGTTACACCGCATATTTAATTATACTCACCTTACGTATCCATATCCTAAAATCACAAAGCTCTGTCCCTCTTTGCTATCTTCGCTAACCCCTTTTTATCTGTCCCAAAGTCCTGCCCGACTCATGGAACTTCCTTGATAAATATAAATCAATAGAAGGAAAGTTAACAAGTAACAGATCGAACCTCACCTTTCCCTAATCGGCTAGTTTGGCCACTACCTTTTCCCAGAATGAATAAATGCCTGAAGTTACTTAATCATTCTGATCCTCGTTATCCTAAAATTTTCCCTCACGGTAAAGCTATTCAGACAATTCATTCTCTTACTCAAATCCAGCTACCATTGTGTCTATAGTCCACTAATCCGAATCATCCTTCTATTCTCAAATCATGACAAATGTATAATTTAAATTTAATTGGGCATTTAAAGTGTTTGGATTTATTGGTCTTTCTTTTCTTTGCCGCACATTAGAATCTGAAGACTCAACGAGGCGACAGATTCGAACAAGATCAAGACTCGGGTAAAAGCGACGACTAGGAAGTTAAGATCGCTGACTGAGCAGGCTTTGACTTAGGTCAATCAAGGCTATGGTACACCAAGCAAGGCAAGTCATCACTTTGATCATATTCATCCCATCGTTATTGCAAAACTATGTTCTTTAAAGCTATCAACTTGCATGCTTAATTTGTTATACAAATATATGTTAAAGCTTAAGGTAGCTACATGCCCACTTGATGTTGTATTAAAATTATTATGCCATCCTTTGATACTTGAATCACCTGATCCTTGTCACCATAGATATTCATGATAACTTTACTAGCTATAAGTCATATTAAATGCCATGCTAGTCTTGTCAAGTCCAGGGCGCTAGTTGTCCTGATCATCAATCTTCAAAACATAAGAATTTGTTTTGGGACAGTCATGGGATGTACGTGGCTGAATATTTTGCTACAACTGTTTTATGCTTCTCAAAACCCTAAAAATCTGCTATACCTGTCTGGGCGGGTGGTAAGAGTGGTGGGTGTGGAAGTAGCACATTGGATTGTGGAATGAACCGCCCGGACGGATTAAGGACTTAATCCTGTGATGACTTCTTCGTGTAAAACAGTACAGCCACAAGTCTGCAAAGTGCAACTTGGCTAAGTAAATCTATTGGACCCCCGGACTCATCTCATTGGTAGGGGAAAGGAGGATGCTATAAGGGCAAGAGAAGGCCTAAAGGGACACCAAGTGCAGGGTGAAGTTTCCAGCCGTGCTAGCGTTGTGGAGAGTTGCAGTCCGAATGCGCTAGTTTCCGTGGTTACATCCCGTGCAAAGTATGGGACCCACCGCAAGTGGGAGAAGCCCATAACATGAGATGACAAAAAGGGGCTCGATATTTTGAACAGTTATTGTGATGATCTACTCAACCGCATGACTAAGGAATCGTGTGGAGCAACGAGCTGATCGTCTCTTGTGGTGAAAGTGTACAAACTCTGCAGAGTGAAACTATTCGAATAGCCGTGCCCACGGTCAAGGGCGGACATGGGGTTCTCCTCGAGTTAGTTCTATTTCCAAAAATATTTGTGGGTGGAATAAAAACCTATCAGAGAGATGTACTCTGATTTGGAACTTTTCCTGGAGAGATGTACTCCAGCGGCGAAAACTAGCATTGGTGGAGGTAGCCATGCACTCTAAAAGGTGGATGTAACCTACACTACAATTATAATCGCATTCTCACTATCAATTTAGTAAAAACATGTTTCAGTTAAAATTGCTACGTCTCAGGAGATTTTCTTACTTACTGTAATTCCAAAACAATGCTTTTAGCAAATAAAAGAAACTCAAGCCCCCCTTGATAGCTTGCATCTATTATTACTGCATCCTGTGTGGTGGCTTGCTGAGTATCATCGTACTCATTCTTGCTTAATTGCTACATTCAGTCAGAAAGAACAGGATTGTCAAGCCCTGCGACGCTAAAAAGGGGTCGACAGAGTTGGAAGACGAAGAGGCCATGGACTAGGTCGCGAACCCCAGTTGGCTGCCTGTGGGCAAGTCCTGCGGGTCCCACCCGTGTGAAGTTCCGCTGCTGCATTTTATCGTTTCGGCCTAATCGGCCCATGAGTAAGGATTGCCGTATTATTTACGCTTCCGCATGGTATGTTTTTGATATACAGTAATGTATCTGCGAGCACTATCTACTGATCCAGGGAATAGTGCAGTGGAATCACAGAGGATCTGGGGTTTGCTAACCCGTGGTCCGACAGAGCTGGTATCAGAGCATATCGACTGTAGGTCGTAACCTTAGTTAGCATGGCCGTTAGCTTTATGATTAGAATTATTTCTTCAAAATCTAACTAGAAAATGTAAGTAGTATTACTACTCTCACCCCTCTTAGATGATTCCCTCTCATCTACATGCTGCCCTGGCCATTTTTAGCTCCAAGGCTCTCTTATCCCGAATTCAAACTAGCGCGTGCCTAAGTTCTCTTCTGAAAAATTTCCTTGGGCCAAAATCATAAAACCTATACTGAGTTTTATTTACAAAAGTTGTTTATCCTTGGAAGATTAAATTGCCAAATTTTATTTGCAAAGCTTATTTTTCAAGCTTATTTCAACTAACTTAAGCTTCCAAGGAAAGTTTTCCAAAAATTTAACCCCCTGCCAATTTATTCCAAGGATTCGCCTTGGTTTCGCAGATATATGTGTAAATCTTGGTGGATTCATGTCAATCATAAGAGAAGATCAATATGGTGAACTTCAAGATGAAAAATAAGCGAATCAATTTGGGTGTTTGACTCAGCTACACGGGTGAACCCACTGGGATGATTGAACTAACTTAATGGATCGATCAGTTAACATGTTGGAAGGGTTAAAATGGGTGAACCAAACTAATGATCGGATTGACTGAATGGACAGATCAGGTTAGATGATTGGTTTGGTTAGAATGGGTGGACCAATTTCAATGATTAGAAGGGTTAAATAAGTCAACCCATGTAAAAAGGACTGGATTGGCTAAATAATCGGATTGGTTAAATAAATAGAGCGATATTCATGATTGAATTGATCAAAGGAGTAGACCAACGCACAAAGATCGGATTGGCTCAAATAAGTGGATCGATGGAATTTTAGAAAAGTGGGGAGTCTAATAACATTTGTTGGTCTGCAGCTTTAATAAATAGCATGGCTCCCGAAGAATGTTTACACTAGTGGGGTCATGGAATATAGCTTAACTATTGGATGGATTATTGAAAATTCTGAGGAAACTAGGAAAAGTAATAATAATCCTTGATTTATAGACTTGAGTAATAATCTTATTCTCGGTGGACGTTTATGACAATGAAATCGCTTGGAAGAAAATTTGCGGGTGGTAAGACTGATCACTTGATAAACAGATTATGAGTATACATCAATGGTGAAAAAGGTGGGATTATACTGCAAATGATACTGGTGGATTGAAATATGGGAACCATAATATGAGTGGTACTGGTGGATTTAAAATGTAAAAGATGTGAGTAGTATTGGTGGATTTAAAATATAGAAATCTTGAAACCATGATGCAAACAAATACAAGTGTATTTAAAGGTAAAGAATTTGGAGTAATATTCAGGCAAAAAGTTGAAGGGGATTGTTGATTAATGAACCCAAGACTGGATTTATGACTCATATAGGAAAGTGAGATCCATTTGAGGAATAGGTAACTCTGATTTGGTGAATAAAACCATAGATGATATCTTGGAAGTTATATGCACGGTGGATCAGATAAATGATAACAGTTACTGTTTGGAGTATTAGACAACAGTCGTGCTGGGACTAATTGATAAAGGGAGCTACTTTAGATTCAATCAAGTGTACGCAAGATTAACAAGGCCTTGGATTCTAAGCCTACAAATGAAAATAGTTTGGGAGTAAATTAGTCTGTCAATATGGTGACCTGGGAGGATATTAGGAAAAAAAAGAGAAGGCTCTGTTTCCAAAACGATAATAAGAAGCATGAGCTTCGTTGCCAAAGCACTTCTTAACCCTTTCCTTCTGCTACTCCTGTCTACAAAAAGGAAGCTTGGTTTTTCCTATTTTCTCTTCCTTAATTCAAAGGCTTAAGTTCGAAGACGTCGAGGATGCTCGTGAAGATTTGGTGGCCTCGCTTCAACAAACCTAGTGTTCAGAACCCTGTGCTCTCTTGTGTGTCTTCGTGCATAGACGTTGTTTGGTCAAAAAGATTTTATTTGGCCCTGTGCACTGCCTTCTTGCCCTCGGGCATTGTATTTCGTAGTCACAGGAAAAGCGTGTTTGCAAAAGCTTGGTTTTTCGGTGTGGCTTGTGTACTGCCCCAGCTTCTGGGTGTGCACTCCTTAGAATGGGTTAGAATATCTCATCCCTGTAATTTTTTTTCCGTACCCCGTGCTAATTCCCCCTCACCTTATTGCTAAAAACCTCGTCAAATCTGCAGGCAAGAGGTAGCAGATAGCCAAGTCAAGATACTTAAAGCTCTCCAGTCGAAAGAGGCAACATCTTGAAAAAGACAACGACTTGGAAGCTACGTCACTCAAAAGGATCAATATTCAAGTCTCCAACTCACTGAGAACTCACTGATCCCGTCATCATCAAACAAGCATTGGTCAAGAACACGACTAGAAGCAAGACGAAGGAACCAGTAGCTCCTACTTGCTTTAGTCCCTACCACCGCACCAAGTATTCGCTCAGACCCACTTCGCAGGGATCGATGAGAAGCAGTCATCACAACGGGAATACCAGTGGCATGACCCCAAGCAAACTTCGAAAGGATATTGTTTGCTTCTATTGCCGAGATATTGGACACTATGCTAACCAGTGCCCCCAGAAGAAGCAAGACAAAGGAGTCAAGTGCTTCAAATGTGGTGACCCAGGACATTATGCGAGAGACTGCCCTCAACAAAGGTTGAACAAGCAAGAAGAGGATATTGTAGCCATCAGCCTCGGTCTTGACAAAGGGAAGGGTGTTAGCTCCAAGTGTGCCATCCAGGAACCAACTGGACCTAACGAAGCCCCACTATCAGGTCCAGAAGAACTGCCCGCTACTGCACGCGCTGAATATGGCAAGACAGGACATGACACCCAATCATGCCCTCCACTGCAGCAGGTTACATGCTCTACCTGCGGACAAACCGGACACTACAGCTACAATTGCCCAGCTCCGTATTGTCCTTACTGCAAGAAACACCATCTACCAGAAGGCTGTCTCCAGAACCTAGTGGCATGTACACGTTGTGGAGAAAAGGGACATGAGAAAAGTCAATGTACAACAAATTGCCCCAACTGTGAAGAAGACCACCCACCAGGAGAATGCCCAACGAGCAAGATCACCTGTTTTCTCTGTGAGGGACAAGACCACTGCCCCAAGGATTGCTCCATGAGCCCGTTGCTGACCAAGGCTGCCGAGATACAAAGACTGAGCCTCCAAGCTGCCACCAGATTTTTCATGACTAAAGCTGACAAGAGCAATTAGTACCGGTCACTCTTCATGTTAAGGAGGGTAGCCTGAATAAATAAGGAGTGTCAGAGCACCCTGAGGTTAGGCCCTACTACCACTCCAGCATAAAGAGAAGTTAGCAATCAGCACTGAAGAAACAGCAAACCCCTGAAGTGTCAAGCAATGGAGTGAAGCTAGCTGTAAGCTATCCAGAAGAACAAGGTCTCCGGTGTGGTGTTTTCTCCAAAGTGTTAATCCGCTTTTGTTTGGATGTTCTCTCTTCGAATGGCTCCAAGGAAAGGGCGTAGTGCCAAGTAGTACTCTAGAACCTATTGCTAGCCAGCTTGTTCCCACCTCCTTCTTTCTACTCCGCTCGAATCTCGAGGACGAGATTCATGTTAAGGGGGGTAGGATCTGTAACATCCCAAATAGGGAGTTAGTGTAATTTCAAAATCTTAAAATCTTTTAATCGTTTCTTTGTGGCTTCTCAAAAAGTTTTTGGCGAAGTTTAAATGTCTCGATTTGATGTCTTGCCAAAGTGCCCGATTAATAAAAATCGAACTGACAAAATCCAAACTTACTTGGAAATCTTAAGTTCGAATTTAAATTAAAAATCTGGGCACTCAAAGCCAGGAATGGAAATTTAAAATAACATAAAATCTTTCAATCCAATTTTCATATCTTAAAAATTCAAATTAGGAAAAATTAAGACTTAATTCACCAAAGCTCGACGATCTTAAAATTAAATTGTTGCATCCAAAGTTTTGAACCAAGTCTTCCAATTCAAATTATACTCACAGATTCAAATTCAGAAATTCATAAAATCCCCAAAACTCCTCTTGGGCCAGACCCATTCTCTTTTCCTGCCCGGGCCCGCTTCCCTTCCTCTTTTTCCCCGGCCCATTTCTTTTTCCTCCGCCCGGCCTGCTCCTTTCTTTTCTCCTGGCCGTTGGCCCACCCGGCGCCGTGGCTTCTTCTTCCTCCTCCCCCGTTTCTTCCTCCTCCGCCCTCAGCTCATGGCACTCGCCGGCCCAGCCCGCGCGGCCACTCCGCCCCGGTATCGCGCCGCCCCCGGTCCCCCCTCCCCCGTCACCTCTGCACCAGTAGCCCTACTACCGGCCTAGCCCCACGCCATACCCCTACCCACGACGCGGCCATGCCGTCGCCCATGCCGAAGGACGCGCCGCCATGCCCAGGGTACCCCTGCCATGCCTTCGCCCATGCTGGCGGTACTTCCCTGGGCTATAAAAGAACCCGAGCTCGCCTTCTCCCCATTCCCCATTTCCTCTTCTTCCACCTCTAAGCCGAGCAGCCGCTCTGCGCTCGCGCCGGCCACTGTCATTCGTGCCGTTCCGCCGCTCCGGCCATCCCCTCCACGATTGGACCGCGTCACGGCGTGCGCCCGAGCATCCTCTGCCTCTCCTTCCACCTAATCGAAGAATCAACGCCCGAGAGCGCCACGCCCGCTCCTCCTCCGTCTCCGGCCGGCAGTCACCATTTCCGCCGCCGCCTCCTCGTCGATTGGTCCCCGGCCAATTCGTCACGGTAGGAGCATCGCCCTGGTGCCCCGAGGCCTTCCCCACCGTCGGCCGACTCCCTCCGCCGCTCGAGCCCCCCCGCCACGGTCGCCTCCCCGCGCCGCCGCCCGTGCACGTCGCCGACCCGCCCCCGACACCCTCCGGCTAGCTTGACTACCCCGGTGAGTTCCCTATACCTCACTTGTGCCTACGCGCACCCATTCTTCCTCCTTCTCCCATCCGGCCGCTAGCGCCACTTCCTCCCCCTCACCACCGGCCACCAGTGCCGCCGCCAGCTTGCCGGGGCGCCGCCTCCGCCGAAGCCAGCGCCTCCCCGAGGTTCCTTGTCACCCGGGCAGCCCATCTTGGTGGTCGCCGCCGCCTCCCCGGACGCCATTCGCCGGCGCCACCACCCCTTCCCCCTGGCCGAGCGCCTCCCCTGCTTCCTCTGCTCCTGCTCCCTCTCTGTCAGAGCAGCCGAAGGGAGTGCCTTCTCTCTGTGTCTCTATGCCTCTGTTATGGCATGTGGGCCCACTGCAGATTAGCCTCTAGCTAATGGGTATCAACTGCCTCATCTCAAATTACTTCAAGGAATAATATTAGAATATGAATTGTAAATGAAATTGGAATAAAAATTTGATTGCATGATTAAACTACAAGGGTTATGAAATGAAATTACAAATTTAAGTTGGTTAATTGCATGTAAAGACACATGGTGACTAAGAAGGAGAATAAGAAAATTTCTTATAATTTCATAATGAGAGATTCACTCATTTAAATGAATAAATTCATGGTGATTCATATTGTGCCAATTGAGATTAATACATTAACCTTCGTGTGCAACTAAAACGAGAATATACATGGTCTATTCTCATATGTCACGAATTGAATGGTTGTTGCCGTTAAAATCTAATTCGTGAATCTAATTAAGGAATTCTCTTTTATAAAGCAAAAAGGCTAGAAATATTGACCCTAATGATTGAAGTGCATATTTGAAGCTTTATAAAGATAATTTCAAAATCGACGATCAAGCGAATTGAATATTAATATCACATTCTATCGAAAGCTCAAGGGGTCTAAATGATATCTTCCCCCTCTCGATCTAAATCTACTTATGCAAACAAAGTAAATCAATTCAATGAGATTATGCCACATAAAATATTGGCTGTAAACTGCTCATCTCTAAAACCATGGGAGATATCTTTTCAAAAGTACTTAAAATAATTGTGGCACAATTTTCAACATTTATCATAGAACGCTAAGATTTAAAATAACATATGCTCACGATTAAGAATTCTTAAACAAGAGAGGGCAATCCTTAATTTTTGTCTAGCATCCAAATCTCCAATCATTATCTCAGGATTTAAATTCGATGGTTGAGAGCAATTAATAATAAAAGGAATAGCTTTATTAAGAATATCCCTAAAAAGTCATAGCATCTCTTTTTAGTAAAACATAACCGTTGGCCATCTCTAACAATTTGGTTGATCAAGCAAAAAGATTAACTTTACTCATAATAACGACTGGATTAAAATCGCCAACCCCACCATTTACTTAAGTCGCTAACATAATGATTTATTAAGTTGGCTACTGCAATCTCAAATAAGTATTGCCACATGAAATATCAAAGTTACACCGCATATTTAATTATACTCACCTTACGTATCCATATCCTAAAATCACAAAGCTCTGTCCCTCTTTGCTATCTTCGCTAACCCCTTTTTATCTGTCCCAAAGTCCTGCCCGACTCATGGAACTTCCTTGATAAATATAAATCAATAGAAGGAAAGTTAACAAGTAACAGATCGAACCTCACCTTTCCCTAATCGGCTAGTTTGGCCACTACCTTTTCCCAGAATGAATAAATGCCTGAAGTTACTTAATCATTCTGATCCTCGTTATCCTAAAATTTTCCCTCACGGTAAAGCTATTCAGACAATTCATTCTCTTACTCAAATCCAGCTACCATTGTGTCTATAGTCCACTAATCCGAATCATCCTTCTATTCTCAAATCATGACAAATGTATAATTTAAATTTAATTGGGCATTTAAAGTGTTTGGATTTATTGGTCTTTCTTTTCTTTGCCGCACATTAGAATCTGAAGACTCAACGAGGCGACAGATTCGAACAAGATCAAGACTCGGGTAAAAGCGACGACTAGGAAGTTAAGATCGCTGACTGAGCAGGCTTTGACTTAGGTCAATCAAGGCTATGGTACACCAAGCAAGGCAAGTCATCACTTTGATCATATTGATCCCATCGTTATTGCAAAACTATGTTCTTTAAAGCTATCAACTTGCATGCTTAATTTGTTATACAAATATATGTTAAAGCTTAAGGTAGCTACATGCCCACTTGATGTTGTATTAAAATTATTATGCCATCCTTTGATACTTGAATCACCTGATCCTTGTCACCATAGATATTCATGATAACTTTACTAGCTATAAGTCATATTAAATGCCATGCTAGTCTTGTCAAGTCCAGGGCGCTAGTTGTCCTGATCATCAATCTTCAAAACATAAGAATTTGTTTTGGGACAGTCATGGGATGTACGTGGCTGAATATTTTGCTACAACTGTTTTATGCTTCTCAAAACCCTAAAAATCTGCTATACCTGTCTGGGCGGGTGGTAAGAGTGGTGGGTGTGGAAGTAGCACATTGGATTGTGGAATGAACCGCCCGGACGGATTAAGGACTTAATCCTGTGATGACTTCTTCGTGTAAAACAGTACAGCCACAAGTCTGCAAAGTGCAACTTGGCTAAGTAAATCTATCGGACCCCCGGACTCATCTCATTGGTAGGGGAAAGGAGGATGCTATAAGGGCAAGAGAAGGCCTAAAGGGACACCAAGTGCAGGTGAAGTTTCCAGCCGTGCTAGCGTTGTGGAGAGTTGCAGTCCGAATGCGCTAGTTTCCGTGGTTACATCCCGTGCAAAGTATGGGACCCACCGCAAGTGGGAGAAGCCCATAACATGAGATGACAAAAAGGGGCTCGATATTTTGAACAGTTATTGTGATGATCTACTCAACCGCATGACTAAGGAATCGTGTGGAGCAACGAGCTGATCGTCTCTTGTGGTGAAAGTGTACAAACTCTGCAGAGTGAAACTATTCGAATAGCCGTGCCCACGGTCAAGGGCGGACATGGGGTTCTCCTCGAGTTAGTTCTATTTCCAAAAATATTTGTGGGTGGAATAAAAACCTATCAGAGAGATGTACTCTGATTTGGAACTTTTCCTGGAGAGATGTACTCCAGCGGCGAAAACTAGCATTGGTGGAGGTAGCCATGCACTCTAAAAGGTGGATGTAACCTACACTACAATTATAATCGCATTCTCACTATCAATTTAGTAAAAACATGTTTCAGTTAAAATTGCTACGTCTCAGGAGATTTTCTTACTTACTGTAATTCCAAAACAATGCTTTTAGCAAATAAAAGAAACTCAAGCCCCCCTTGATAGCTTGCATCTATTATTACTGCATCCTGTGTGGTGGCTTGCTGAGTATCATCGTACTCATTCTTGCTTAATTGCTACATTCAGTCAGAAAGAACAGGATTGTCAAGCCCTGCGACGCTAAAAAGGGGTCGACAGAGTTGGAAGACGAAGAGGCCATGGACTAGGTCGCGAACCCCAGTTGGCTGCCTGTGGGCAAGTCCTACGGGTCCCACCCGTGTGAAGTTCCGCTGCTGCATTTTATCGTTTCGGCCTAATCGGCCCATGAGTAAGGATTACCGTATTATTTACGCTTCCGCATGGTATGTTTTTGATATACAGTAATGTATCTGCGAGCACTATCTACTGATCCAGGGAATAGTGCAGTGGAATCACAGAGGATCTGGGGTTTGCTAACCCGTGGTCCGATATTTATCCTTCCGACCGCACGAATCAAAGCCGGGGCCGCACGTCTCGTCAGCACCGCCAAAAGCAGAGAAATGCATCGCGAGCTGCTCTTTTTTGACCTCTACGTGGACATGCGTCTGTAGGAGCTTTGCATGGCCCCTCTTCGTATTCTCATTCAGCAGCCTTAAAGAGGTTGAATAGCAGCGCAAAGAAACTCATTTGCAGTTCGCGGTGGAGTTGAAGTGAAGACAGAGCGAGAGAGCGAGTGAAGAGAGGAAAAAAGAGAGTGGAAACTCAGGATTTTGAGTTGGTTTTGTTTGGAATCAACGGATTTTGCAAATACAAAAGTTGTAGATCGTCTCGCGAGCTTCAAGAAGAGGTAATTTTTGCCCCCGTGCAAGTAATTTTCTGCGAATGTCATTAGCCTGTAATTAGCAAAACCGTGTATCATTAATGTTTGTTATAAGCCAATCTTTGATACGGTGTGTATGTGTACGTAAACATGGTGTGTATGCCAATCCACATATTATGCATGCTTTATTGTAGTGTAGATAATGTCGTATTTTATGTTGAAGTTACGTATTGTAATGTAGTTAGTTTTTGCTGAAGAAAAGTGAGGAGCGAAACCCGGAAGAGTTGAATTGTTTTCGTTTGGAATCAGTGGATTTGGCAAGTAGAAAAGTTGTAGATCGTCTCGTGAGCATCAACGAGAGGTAAGTTTTGTGCCCATGCAACTATAATTTTATGTATGTCATTAGGCCTTAATTAACGAAATCATCTTGTGTTACTGTTATTTTATGTCAATCTTTTATACGCTATGTATGTATAGCAAATCTTGCATATGTTTAGCATGATGTATTGTAGTGTATATAGGGTTTCATTTTTTTGTGAACATACGTACTGTAAAGTAGTTTCAGTTAGGTGGAAAATATGAAGTTGTAGTGTGTAGACGTTGAGATAACACATATTTATGTTAGAGCAATTGTAGGTGATAACAATAGTACTAGGATTAAAATAAATTAGAAATAAATTTGGTAGATTAGAAATAATGGAGGGTGAAATATTTATGTTGGAGCATTTGTAGGTGGTAAATTTGTAGTAGTTAGATTAGAGACAATTTGTATAATTAGTATGCTTAGTGAATGACCGTAGTATGAAGGTCATTTGATGGAAAAAAATGATATGTATATTTAATTTGATGTATGGTACAATTAGAAAGTGAAATAGTTACAAATAAATCGTAGATTTAGAAATACAAAACATATCATAATCGAAACTGTTAATTACATGATACGATTGTTACATGCTGTGTACTAAAATGGTTGATTATGCACTTATGTTAGGTACGCAATGGCTGGCATTGAACAATTGATGGTGTTTTATGGGAGTGGTCTCGTACGTGATGGGCCGTATGGGGCGGACTTGTCAAATTGCGAGCGGACCGTGATCCGGGCACCCGGTCTGAGCGCCATGAGCTTGTCTGAGCTACGGAGGTGTGTCCGTTCAGCGTTCGATCGACAGACCGCAAGGAAGAAGTTACGGATCGAGGCAGTCTATGCCTCAATGGTGGATGACGGAAGGGGGAGCATATGGCAACTTCTGAAGGTGACCAATGACGCCTCATGGGCGAATTACATGGAGGTCGTGCGCAACCCTGATGCTGCGATATATGGGAGGTCGTGCATCTGTTCGCGGAGGTCGTTGTTCTCCTCAGTGAGGCTCTCCATTCGGTACTCCAAGTCCCATATTCGAGCCCATAATGTATCCACATAACGATCAACATACCGTTCATGAGGAGGGTCTATCCAGCGGGAGAAGTCGCATTTTGCCATCTGCAAAAAAAAGGACGGTTAACTTCGCGGGTCCATAAGAAATACAAAAATGTAATATTACTAAATTGTACCCCGGAGCGTGAGCATCGGAAGAAACGTCGCCCGCCATCGTTCGGGGAATCCAAGATCTGGACGACCGTGTACTCATTGTGCCTGCATTTCGGCCACGCTGGTTGAGCACGCCGACTTGGCATCAATCGGTACTGTGGACCGAACATATCCCTCCTTTCTAAGGGAATGTCGTCCTTCGGTGACCCAAATCCCACTGGCCCCTCGGCTTCCGACATGGTTTGTTCAAGCACGAAAGACAGGGTACTTCTTTGTTCGACTCAACAATGTGCTGGGACCCCAACCGTGCTACTTATACCAACCGAGACAACTTGCTGCATTCACCTCAAACGAATAAAAGGAGGGTTCTTCGCACAGACGTGACATAACGGGGCATCTTTGCTCTGAGAGATGACATAACAGAACTGGTCTGCTTTCGCAGTGAAATGACAACACGGGGCAGCTTTGCTCAGTGACATGACAACACGGGGCAGCTTTGCTCAGTGACATGACAACACGGGGCAGCTTTGCTCAAAGAGATGACAGAGGACAGCTTTTCGCAGTGACATTACTAAAGAGAGCAGTTGTGCTCAGTCAAATGACAAAAAAAGGTCAGCTTTGCTCTGTGAGATGACAATACATGGCAGCTGTGCTCTGAGACATGACATAACGGGGGAGCTTTGCTCAGTGAGATGACAAAAGATGCCAGCTTTGCGCAGTTACATGATAAAACGGGGCAGCTTTGCTCAGTGAGATGACAAAACATGCCAGCTTTGCGCAGTGACATGACAAAACGCCGCAGCTTTGCTCAGTGGGATGACAAAACATGCCAGCTTTGGGCAGTGACAGTACTAAAGAGGGCATCTGTTCTCAGTGACATGACAACAAGAGGTCAGCTTTGCTCAGTGAGACGACAATTCAGGGCAGCTTTGCTCAGAGACATTACAAAACAGGACCTTTTTTCAGTGATACCGCAGCACTCCCATCTTTACTCACTGCTACCACCACGCGGACCAGCTTTAGACGTACGAGTAGAGACAAAACGGCCCCTATAAATTCGTATGCATTCCATTTCGCAGCGAACATTGCCCATCCAAACCCCATACTACATCGCGCTTCCCTCACCCAACCGGGATGGACAAAGGCAAGAAGAAGCAATGGGACAAGATGGTGAAGGATTGGGAGGAGACCCGTGACATAGCACGTTCAGCTGCGGCCCGCGATGCCGCACGCGATGAGAAAATAAGGGCGATACAGGCCCGGGTAGAACAAGCCCATCGTGCTACGATGAAAGGTCCCCCCCAGAGCGCCCGCGTAGCAAAAACCCCATCCCGGACGTCCCCACCGAGCGTTCGCCACAACTACCACCTGAGGGGGAGACACCTCCCCTTTGTTGGTGCAGGGACGTGTGCAAGTTCTTCAAGTCTAAGCACAGCATCAGTCTAGGTATGCGTTACTGGGGTTGCGCAAACTACTCCAGTGACTACCCCAACCGCCGTTTTGACACCGCAACCTATCGGCAGCCGGTAACAATATCTTTTCTCCTTTTCCCCTACCTTTTCTCCTTCACAGCACGCACTAACAATATCTCCCATGTATTTACAGTCTCCGGAGCCCCTGTGTGGCTACCGCAAATGGATCGATCTTGAGATCCACCCTGAGGACCAATGGACCCTCGACTTCGAGGAGTGGAATGTCAGAAAGGAGAAGGAGTTGCTGGAGGAGGAGCGCCGCAAGCACGAGCACACCCTGCGTATACAGCGCGAGACGCAAGCTCATCTTGAAGCGTGCACACGTAGGGAGCGGGAGGCTCGCGAGATGGAGCGCGAGAGAAAGAGGGAAATTGCGGCTAAGGCAAAAGAGGCGGCGGAGGAGTTCAACGCCGAGCGGGCAAGGAAGGGAAAGTGGCCCCGGTCCACACAGTAGGTCGTACGAGCAGTTGGGTGGGTTAGTCGCATATCATGCTATATGTTATGCATGTAATAAAAATCTACGCGGCATGTTACTCCCAACTGTATTATGAAGTTCAATATCTCGTATTTTCGCATTCCATGATTCACGTATCACCTCATTTAACAATATTAACATAGCGCTCCTCACCGTACACGAATTCTCACTAACCTTCGAAATATCACTTACCACTTTATGTCTCGACCGTTCTATGGTCAATCTTTCCTAAAAAAAATTTACCAAAATTTTTTATGCATGTACAACTTACAATGAACATAAACTTTTATTACAACTATATCTGATTTTTACCCAGTTTATAACTACAAAATTGCCAAATCTGAAAACAATCACGGAGATTGCAAACCCTAAGAAACAGACCAAACCCAAAAATTCACTTACCACTTTATGTATCGACCGTTCTACGGTCAATCTTTCCTAAAAAAATTTACCAAACTTTTTTATGCATCTACAACTTACAATGAACATAATCTTTTATTACAACTTTATCTGATTTTTATCCAGTTTATAGCTACAAAATTGACAAAACTGAAAACAATCACAAAGATTGCAAACCCTAACTACAGACCAAACCCTAAAATTCACTTACCACTTTATGTATCGATCGTTCTACGGTCAATCGTTCCTAAAAAAATTTTACCCAAATTTTTTATGCATCTACAACATATAATCAACATAAACTTGTTTTACATTTTTTTCAAATGTTTTTCTGATTCACAACTACAAAATTAACAAAAATTATAATCATACGTGTTCAATATCACTTTCCTTCATTTCCTCCAATTGTTCATATCACATTTGTGCTCAAAAAATTTTTCTTTAAATTACTTCCAATAAAACAACATACCATGATCGAAATTTGTTATTGTCAGTTGAACACATTTTTCACGGTCAGCAATATATGAAAATCACAAATAAGCTAATCGTTACTTCACAAAAATTCCTTTCGTACTCTACCAAACAATATTTTAAATTTTCAAAATTACACAAAAAATTACACAAGCAGTACAGTGAAGTCCACTTCAAATTCATATTTTTCCACTCATTTTATATATACAAATATAATTTTTTAAAATAATAACTTTACATATGCATAAATATATAACTTTATATATGCATCAATATATATACACAGTACATTCGGGTAAGGAATCTCGCGCTGGCGAAGCAGTCGCGCGGTCGGGCCACGGAGTCGCGCGCTCGGGCATTCGGTCGTGCGCTCCGCGGGAGATCGCGCGGTCGGGCCAGGGAGTCGCGCGCTCGGTGGGAGATCGTGCGGTCGGGGCAGCAGACCCCGCGGTCGGGCGACGAGGCAGCCGGTCGTGCGGTACCCGACCGCACGACCGGGCGACGTGGCGGCAGCGGAGAGACGCGCGGTGAGGAGGGGTATAGTTTTGGAATTTATTTCAAAAGGGGGCCAAAAATGGAAATTAAATTGTTTAGGGGTCCAACAGTGTCCAAATTTCGAAATTTGATTCTGAAGGCCCGAAAAGAGCTTGGTACGGGCTGGGTCGAGTTGTTGGACGTTGGCAGAGTGGCTGGCGCCGTGGCGCGCATTTTTCGAAGCGGCAAGTGATGGATCACCGATAGTATTATCAGCCAACCTTTCTCCGGGGTTATGGCTCACGAGAGATTGCCAGTTCGACCCGGCTGCGACGACCCATGTAATTACAAGGAGTAATAATATTAGTTAACGGATTATTATTTATCTATTCAATAAAACACTAATCTAACAAATAATAAGGCCAATAGAGTGTTGTAGTAGCCGTAGAACAATAGCTACAGATGGTATAATGTTATTATAATACTATTGCCATATAGGGCTATAGTCTGAAACATGGCTTAACAAGTTCTGTCCAAATATTATAATACTTGGAAAGGGAATGGTTCTAACTAATAATTATATAAAGACAGGAACGGGTAGATAGATACACTAATATACTCGGATTCACATAAACGGCTCTCGGCCGCTTTCTACTCGTCCCAACCTCCATATGGGATTTCCGTTTGGTTGACGTCATACTCCTAACCGAGCTCGCTTCCTTCGGTGTAGCTGTCCTCAGTGTAGACCTCCGTATAACCGTGTATATTGTTGTATGGACTCACATCTAACAAGGAGTATTAATAGCAAGGGTGAGTACAAAATTACTCAGTAAGCATTAATAGCAATAAATGCAATGTATAACTTGTAAGCCATCATCTCTTTGAATCTCTTCGCGTCTCAAGTTTTGAAAATGTTAGGCTTTTGATTTGTAAAGCTACTAGTCAGTCGTATTAAGAGAAAAGACTCCCTGTAGGCTTCCGTAGCCTCTAGTCCAAAAGACAGGCGTGAATTCACGATTTATTTCGCACTGCACATGCTTGTATCGCTTTACCCACAGCCACCCTGACTTTGACTGCAACATGTTCATTCACATTTCCTTAAATACAATACTCAAATCAGAGTATTTTCTCTACGTTAGTGTATTATAACTCCATCCAATTATCACGATGTTGACCCTTGTGCCGATGAGGCTTGTTCATCTCCCGACACATGCTAGAGAGGCTTGTCCATCACCTAACACCCACCTTAGGGGTCATCACCTTGCTAACTGTGTGTAGGCTAAGCCCATTGCCCAACACATGCTAGGGAGGCTTGTCTATCGCCTAGCACCCACCATGGGTCTTGCCCCTCTCGGCTTTACCCAGTTTCTTATATTCAAATGGAGTGTATAATAAACTTCTATACAGTAACATATTCTGCATGTCCTAAATAGGACCATGGCTAATAGAATAATATGGCTCATATGCGAGTGAAAGTTAGTTGGTCCTTTTATTATAACCATATGCAGAGAGTCCCAAAACCTGTCTCTTTTTCTTTTTCTGACCCGTGCACCCTCCACCCACATATTATTTACCAGTAGGACAGTGGTTTTCTCAACTGCTTACATTGCCATATTCATCATCATTAGTCTTAAATATATATTCATCATTGTTATCATTAAGCACATGAATTTTCTTTCAAAATGCATTTTATGCAGGAGTGATTATTAATTTAGCATAAAAATAAATTTTAGATGAAATTACTCTAATTTAATGATTAAAGGCATGCTTACCTAAGTATGGATCGAAAGTCTCGGGTTCACATTCTCTCGGGTGAAACTCTTCTTCTAGATCCGGTTCTTTTCCTACAATTAGCACGTATGCTACGGTTCAATTTACGAATACTGACAAAAATTCTACCAAGGCGCTCCCGTGCAATCCCTGGAATTGATTTAGCCGATATTGGATTTTTGCAACTTAAATGTTGTTTAGATTGCCATGTAAAATTTTAGTCTAGGAAGACAATTGTTTCATTTTTTTGTAATCACAAATAATTATTAATGCAGGTCTGCAATTTAAATACTACTAACAAAATTAACTGGGTAGCTAAATATGTTACAGAGCAATCTATACTACAATACGCGAACACACATATTACATGTTCTTTCTCCTTTTTTACCCATTCGGCCAGATGAATTTGGCTGGGCCATTCACTGGCTATCCCTTTCTCCATCTATCTCCTGACGCCCGCACATTCATACACCGCCTCGGTTCCTCTTTTCGCCTCCCCTCTCTCTTGATCCTTCTACCAGCCTTAGCCCTGCCGACCATGGCACCACCAACGGTGCCTTGTGCGCCGCCCCCCTTGCACTGCCTCTCCTCCCCTCGGTTGTTTCCTCCTTTGCCATCATCAGTGTTTCCTAGTTCTGCCCAGCTCTCTCATCCCCTCCCTTTTTTGCCGATTTAATCCGGCCGTCAAGAGGTGATTTGGGGCTTGACTTCCCTTGATCCGACAGTTTTCACTCCACCAAATCCACCGCTGGTCTTCCCATGCCTCCGCCAGTCCTCCCCGATGCTCTGTGTCTTGCTGAAGCTTTCTACTCTGCCAATGCCTTGCATCTGGCCAGTACACATTGGGTAAGAACTTTCCTCATAATAGGTGGTAACTTTTTAACAACAGGCAGTAACTATATGAGTATATAAGACCATCTAGTTAGTATGCATACTTTGTTTAAGGTGGTATGTATATTTTTTTTAACATACTCTTTTTTTATACGAATATGAAGGTATTAGCAAAATATGTCAAAAACCATGTACTCCCTTGCCAATTTTTCATGTGGCCATTAGAGTATCTTAGAATTAGTATATAAGTATATTTAAGATGATAAAGGATTATGTTAAATTCATTTAGGTGGTATATCATACGTAGAAGTAACTACAACCGGGAGTATAATGTATTTTTCCTATGTATGTATGTACGTACATGTACATACGTACGTACAAGTACATGCGTACGTATGTATAAAATTTCCTACTCTTGGCTGTAGTTAACCCCATCTCTGATAAGCCACATAAATGAACTTAAAATACTCTTTTATCACTTTGAGTACACCTGTATACTAATTATAATACACTTTAATGTGAACCACATGAAAAAAATTACAAGGGAGTCCATAGTTTGTAGCATATTTTAGAAATACCTTTATATACGCACATAAAAAGAAGTATGTCTAAAAAATATATACATACCACCTCTAAAAATGCATACATACCACCTAGATGGTCGTATATACACATATACTTCACATACATACCCTTTGTTGTGCAAGATGCTCCTTATTTTGTGAGATACGGCATAGAGAGTAACTACTCCCAGAATAGAAAAGAGGCTTCCTAATATATATATATATATATATATATATATATATATATATATATATATATATATATATATATATATATATATATATATATATTGTGTGTGTGTGCGCGCACGCGTGTACCATTATAATTTGGACCCCACCACAATCGATTGCATGTATCTTTATCTTTTTCTCCAATAAATATGGGAATTTGTAGCCCCTTGAGAGCAAATGTGATGACTTCTTTTTCTATCATTTTATGGAACTAGCAGAATTTCCCATGCAATTGCGTGGGTATATAACACAACATATTATTTTGTTATATAAGTTTATTATCTTTTAAAAATATAGTTATATCTGTTGTATAATTGTAATAGTTGTAATATCTATACATGATTAATCTACACTGTTATAATCTGGTCCCATCAAAATAAGTGGTGTAGATTTTCTCTTTTTCTCTCGATTATAAGAGAATTTCTAGGATTTTTTTTTGGATTTAATAATTATTATGGAGTTTTTTAGACCTCCAAAACGAAAGTGATACACTAAACATCACAAGTTGCTTGTAGATATATAGATCAGAAGATTTCCATCTTAAAAAAATTAGTGTGGATTAGAGGATCAAGGTTTGACTAGGCCCAACAAATGTTTGAGCAATTTTACTTATGCGCTTGTTAAATATTTGGAAGTCGATCTTACGAGTATAAAAGCGAGGAAGATCACTCAATAGACTACATGAAGGAGACAAAGGGCTTTTTATTGCTAAAGGAAGGTTTATAAGGGTGCTTATGGAACTTTGATTACACAGAGAATGAAGTCAAATTCTGCTTCAGATTGTTCCTTATGTTTGTCTCCTCCGGCCTAGCCTTAAATAACTTTTGAAGGGATGGCAACTGCCGCTCGCCAAGCGATGTCTTCTCACTTCCAAGACTCAATCAAGATACGTTCGGTCCATTCATAGAGTCTGCACTTGTTCTCGGTTGCTGGCAGTGAGATATTCTCCATGTTGGAATCGTCGAGCGGTTGTTGTTAGAGAGACATTTTCACATACGAACTGTCAAGCAGTTCTTGTCAGTGTTGTGGGAGAAAACGTGCGGTTATAGTAGAGGCATAACCGCACACGCTATTCCCTTCTAACTACATAGAGCAAGACACTAAAGGCTCAATTGCCACTTAGGGGAACGGGCTAGTTTAGTGGATGCTTCTGAGTAGTCTTTGGTTGAGACTTGGTATTGATTGAGTACATTTACCCTCTAATCAGGGGTATACTTGGAGTACCTTAGATAGTCATTATGACAGTTATAATTAATAAGAAAGTATTAATTATGAATTATGAAATCCTCGTCACTACTTACTGGTGACATTTTTGGTAGAATGCTTGTTTCGGTATGCACCCAGAGGCTAAAATAAGCACGGGAACTTACGGAATGCTGACCATTTTCTTTTGAAATGCTACTAGCTAGTGTGTCGTATTTTGTTGCAATCTATCAAAAGCTACTACTCCTTCCAGTTCACAAAAATAAGTTGTTTTAGAAATTGACATGGTCCCCAAAATACAACTTTGACCATTAATTACTATTGTAACATATTTATAAATTAAATAAAATTATAATATTATAAAAGTACTTTTCGAGTTGAATCTATCCGTATGATTTTCATATATCTCATCTAAATATTTAGAAAATATTAATAATTCAAGTTTCCAATATTTACTGCACATATTTCAAAACAACTTATTTTGTTGAACGGGAGGAGTACTGCTAAAGAATTAACGCATCCCTGTTAAAGTAGGAGTAGCTCGTACCAACTAAGCGTGCCGCATAAGGGCATGTATAATACAGATGCTTATATATAAATGCTTAAAAAGAGATAATATAGCCACATCATCAAATATTCATGCAAAAGTTATTTCCTTCAATGCAAGCATTTCTTCCATGGGTGCTTAGATGCTATATTATCTATTAATAGATATAGTTATACATATAAGCACCTACTAAGCACCGATACTTATTTAAGCATCGATGCTTCAAAATAAGCACCTTATTTATCTTATGTGGCAAGAAAAATTAGTTTTTCATTACTAAGCATCTCTCTAAGCGCCTGCATTGTACATGCTCTAATAATCCTATGTATAAAACGGATTGCAAACCGACAGTGCTATCTGGCCGTTGATGATTGAAACTTGAAAGTGATGTGTCGCCACTTTGTATATAACCGCATGACAACGCAGAAGTTCGGTGCAGAATTAGTTGAATGTATGATATGCCGGTATGATCGACAATTACGAGCTGATACCAGCAATGCCATTCTCCTAACCGAGTAACAAGCTGAGGGTTCTTGCGAGTGCTTTCCGATGACCGAAGTTAATGCCACCAAAGTGACGAGATATGGCCGGAGATCAAGGCGATCTTATCACATCTGATGTTGATCGCAATCTATTTGGATGTGTAGTGAAGTCGAAACTTACAATATCTGTATCGAGCAGATCTTCATTTTGCACGGGTGATAGGTCCCATCTAAAGCCGTCATATGCATAGGAGAGCCGGCGCTAAAACTTTCACCTGTCCTGATCATAAGACTAATAATAATAAGCCAACTGAACATTGTCACCTCAATCAAATTCGAATACGTTGCATTGCGGCTGCCCCCATGCAGAGAGTACGCTTCAACTGAATCGACTCGTTACCAAACGAACTTGGCACCACGTGCATGCTCGTCTAAAGAATGGGCCCTGATTTTCCACACAGTTCCATCAACTCCTTGATGACTAGTAACCTAGCCCTCATCGCTTGATAAATCCAAGAACGAAAGCTAGACGCGTACTATTATCCCATTTTAAGCAGAAAACACATATCAACGCACCAACCAATTCTTACACTGACTCAGCAGCTCTGACCATTAATTAGTTTACCTAACATGAGCAAAGCATCGACAGTCTCTTGCCGGGCACCGCATTTCTCTGCAAGGACAAAGCGCATCCAATGACCAATGGACCATGTCTTGAATCCTACTACCAAGAACAAGTAGAACAAAAGAAATAAAATGACTTAAAAGTAATGCATTATTAACATCCCGGCCCCAAACACATAAATCCAATCATATAACCCAAATCTTACAAACCACCAAGAGCAAGAATACAAAAAAACAAATTAAGATGAAAGAAATTTAAACAGAGAGGAAGAAAGACAAGAAAAGAAACACCACCAGCAACAACCAACGACAAAGAAGCTATGACCCATCAAATCCATGCAAATGGATGGCCTCCTCGTCGTCGAGTAGTCATCCCTAGCTACCGTCTCACAACAGGAAGCCAAGAATGGCGGCCAGGCCAGCCACGCCCCACCCGGCGGCCCTCGCCCTCGCAGCGCCAGTGGGTGCGGCGTCGTCCGACCCGGCCGGCCCGGAGGCGGCCTCCGTGGTGGCACCCTTCTTGGGCTTCCCCCCCGCCGAAGTGGTGGGCGCGGCGGCCGGCGCCTTGGCCCCGAACAGCTCGGAGGGCAGGAGCACCTTGTCGACGGAGTAGACTGCGAGCGGCTTGACGGCGCTGAGCGCGTTGGTGACAGTGACGTCGACGACGCCGGTGGAGACGTTGACCTGGCTGTTGGTGGTGGCGGTGATGTTGAGCGTGTAGGGCCCGTCGGTGCCGGAGGCCTGGGTGCGGACGGGGTTGCTGGCCGTCTGGAAGGAGTCCATGGAGTAGAACTGCGGGAGGACGTGGCCCTGCACGAACGCGACCTGCTGCTGCTGCGTGAGGCCGTTGAGCGTGCCGGGCTTGAGGTTGTTGAAGGCGTTGTCGGTGGGCGCGAACACGGTATAGCCGTTGCCGTTGAAGGAGTTGTTGAGCTGGCTGTTCAGCTGCGTGTCCTGCTGCGTCTCCTTCATCAGGCGGATGAACGTCGTGTACTGCCCGCCCTTCTCCAGGATCGCCGTGATGTTCTGCGGCCCACTCGGCGTAGCCGCCGGCCCGGGCGCCTGCGCCAGCGCCGCCGGCACCACCACCGCCATTATCGCCAAGAACGCTGTAGGATCGTCGATGGCAATCAGAGGGGGGTGAATGATTGTAGTGTCTAGCGGAAGCTTTTCTCAAAATTTACCGTCTAAAAAAGACAAGCAAACAGAAAAATAACAAGGAAATATTTTTCTCGTGTATTGACGCAGATTACTTATTTGGTACTGTAGTGAATAAAAAACCTAACAGCGATCAGATAGATTAAACATGCATGGACCATTGTAATAATAAAATATTCAAATCTATTGGCTTAGCAAACGTGACTTTCATGGATGGCAAAACAAATCAATGCTGTGGTTAGCTCTAGAGTTAATAAAAAAAACAATACTTTTTAGTCACGTGAATCAAGGCAATATTGACCTGTGTGCAAGGACAGCATATGCTGCTAGTATTGACGAAGACCCAATGCAATAAAAGCAATGGTACTATAACATGCAAACTGAGATCAAGTTTTCATGCGCCTGCTGCTCAAACTCACCGCATAGCTGCAACTCAATTGCGCTGTATGTGACTCCCAATCGACGACGTGGATTGAGAAACCACAGCGCAGAAAACGAGCGCACCACGCACCTCTGGCGCACGAGGACGTGGATGCTGCTGTCTCGGGAAGCACCGCGTGGAGTTGAGAGATGTCGCCCAAGAACCAAAAACCAGACACGCCGTCGCCTTACAATCAAAAGCACGATACGCTGCCACCAAAAACCGTAGCCGCCCCTCCAAAGACAGCGCACGGCCAAATTCTTTTTCTCGCTCGATCACGGCTGTTCAGTCCCCCTTTGCCATGCCGCCGCATGCATATATATACACACACAGCCCAACTCCAACTAGGCCTTAAAATCCTAATCCAACTCCGACTAGAACTTATAATCCTAATCCAACTCCAACTAGGACTTAGAATTCTAATCCAACTCCAACTAGGACTTAGAATCCTAATCCAACTCCAACTAGACTTTTGGCCCACTAATTTTCAAGGGACCCGAAACCCTTCTTAACACGGGTTTTCACACTCACGACTTTTCTAACGCGTCACGTGTCGAAGCCTCCAGGACCGCACCTCCCGTAGCTTCTCCACGTATCATCCACCTTCGATCTCCATGCGCCCCAAGCATGAGCCCGATCATCTCGTGACCTCTTTGACCGTCTGAACCTCAGATCTCCCCATCCTAGTTCCGGTCCACCTCGTCACCGACCATGATCGCCTCCATGCTCAACCTGCACATGCAAAGACCAAAGAACATTCTTCTGGCACAAGTTCGTCTCAACTTGACCAACATCAGTTCGCACACACGCAACACAACTCGCATAACACCGCTAAACAAAATTACCAAATATTCATCATCATAAAACAACCATTGTCAATTATTCATCACGAAAATAACCTAGACCTACCCACATGGTCTAACAATCTCCCCCTTGATGAATACATTGACAACACTTCAAGATAGCATGATGAATTAGCTTCAAACAGATATAAGTGAAGAACTGAAGCCGAAAAAGCATTTTAAGCCATAAGTCTCAAATCTCTTTAAAAACTCTCCCCCTCAACACAAGAGAGGTAATTTTTAGTAAATATCTCCAATTTCTCACAAAGCACATCAAATCTCTCCCCCTTTGGCAATGTAATCATCAAGAAAATTCAAGAAAGGAACAATTCTAAGAAGGAGCAATTAGAGTAAAAATCAAGAAGCTTTGTAGATTATACAAGTCATTGTGCATTGATTAAATAAAAGAACCAAGCCATATTTTTGAGCAGAGCTATCTAGATCATATAAAGTCATATATCATATAGCAATATCAAAACTAGTCTTGAGCATGATTAAACAATTTATATTAATAACAGGCATCTCAACAATGACCAAATCAATTATAAAGAGCACAATGAGATATCAAAAAGTCAAAGCCTAAAAGTGAAGCAAATTTTAAAACCAGGCGAGCTAGCAGTTTCATAACAACCTATTGCTCCACACTCAATCCATAGGCATGTGGCATGCTTGTAGCATACTTCTTTTCATAATAAAATGCTTGTAGCATTTTTGTTTTAGATGGTGGTATGCTTGAAGCATACTTCTTTTTATTTTGCGCACTTTTGTGCTTTTTTCTTTTTATTCACCATGGCATGCTTGAAGCATACATCTTTTCAATTGTCTCTTGTTTTTTTTATAACATGCCAAATTGAGTGATTATAAAAAGGTTGCAATATGAAACATACGAGTCTCATAGCCAAGATTTTAAATAAGACTCACAATCAAGCTAATCCTTTTTGATGTACATCGTAAAGTACTATCTATAATTAATCTAGTCAAAGTATTCCGCCGTGTCATATTTTAGTTCAAGTATAGCAAATTAGTTATAACTAGTCATGACCAAAGCTACACAGCATATGAGCAAATATGACAAAGAGAGCTCTACAACTCATTTAATTTCAATGGCTTGGACTTGTTGATTTATTTGACAAGTATAATAAATAAAGCTTCCAAGATCTTTAAGTAACAAGCTCCCCCTCAGAATAATCCCATAAAATGTAATACACTCAACTCACTTCGCAAATAAGCAAAACGGGAAGTATCAAGCGATTTCATGTGAATATCAGCAACTTGAGAATCTAATAAGATGTAAGACAACCTCACCTTTTCCACATGGTCTCTCAGAAAGTGAAATCTCTTGGAAGCCATAAAAAAAATGAAGAACCATCAAGTGTTCCAATCAAGTGATGATGAAAAAACCAGAACCCAATTTAACTCATATTCTCCATCCTTGTCAACTGTTCTTACATCACAGGAAACATCGGTCTCACAGTACTGGGGTTAGTGAAATAAGATCTAGGAATCCAGTACTGAGACACACGACGAACAGGAGCAACAAAGCTAGAACCAAAATCACGTGCATGTAGGTGACATGAATTATTTGAATTAAATCTCAATCTAGCATATGAAGTAGATTTAAAACCATCATTAAAATTCTCAAAAAACTGAGCGTTCATATTAGTCTAGGAACAAAAGACATTGCATGTTTTTGTTTCAAAGCATTCAATCTTTCCTTTCTCTCTTTCTTGACACGTCTAAAACAAAATTCATTCAAGTGTCCATCCCTTCCACAGTAGGTGCAATGAAATTTAACATAACCAGAATTCTTTTGAGATGATGAGTTAGCACCTACATTATTATTTGATAAACTTTGCACAAAACCAGCAGATTTAAACACCGTTTGATTTGGTTCATGTTTCACTTCAATTTTTCCAGGTTCAAGAGACTTAATAACCTTAGGAGGATTATTCTTGGCATGCTCAACAAAATTAAATCCTAAACCACGATTTTTCACACTTGTTTTTGACTTGTCTAGAATCATATTTAAATTTTTCTTGCCAAAAGAAAATCTCTCTAAAGTGTCTCTCAGGTACTCATTTTCTTTAGCTAGAGTGGGACAAGTTGTGCAATTATTAGATTCATTCACAAGATTTTTAGAAGCACTAGACTGAGCCAATCTTTCTTTTTCAGCAAAATCATTAAGTTGTCTAGTCAAAGCTTCTATCTCAGTGTTAAGCTTAGGACAATTAGAGCAAGAACATATCTCATGATAAAGCATCTGTTGAATTGTTTCTTGTGATGAATTAAGTCTAGCTTCTAGCAATTCACATTTAAAGCAAGTTTTAGATTGAGCATTTGAAATACTTGACTCTAAACATGTAGGAGAGCTAAACTTGAGCTTTTCAATTTCATTATGTGCAAGTTTTAACTTTTCATCACAAGAGTCATGTACCAATCTCAACTCATCAAGTTTAGCAGTTACATCACTAAGTTGAACCAAGTTTGATGCATTAATTGTTCTAGCAGATTCTAACTCAGTATGTAAAACTTGACAAGACTCACAAGATTCATCATCAGGAATAGAAGCTCTAAGTCTATTGATTTCAGAATTTAAGCCCTCAATAATGAAATCATGATTTTTAATTTTCTTTTTATACTTCTTAAGCTCATCTGTTAATCTAAGTACAGCACGAGATAAATCAGTGTAAGAAGGTTTTACCTCATCAGGATCACTGTAAAGATCATCATCATTGAGCTCCTCATTGTTAGCCATAAAACACATCCCTGTGAAGTCCACCTCTTTTGCCTTCTTCTCATTGACCTCATCATCACTTTCAGAATCATCATCACTCAAAATAATCTCATCAAGTGCTGAAATTATCTTATTGACTGCTCTGCGATAATTGCGCTTCTTGTTTGGATCAATCTTCATTTTAGAGCGATGAGTTGATGCCTTGTCATCTTTGACCTCCTTGCTCCTCAATTTGGGACAATTCATCTTAATATGGTTTAGCTCACCACATTCATAGCATTTGATTGGACCTCCTCTTCGCCTTAATTTGATATTGTTAATTGCCTTGGTTACCCTGTTGGAGAGAAGTACAAGCTGCTCTTCTGGAATCTCCTCTAATTGTTCATCTGAAATAGAGCACAATGCAGGCAAAGAAACAATAGAAGAACTAGAAGAACTGTCAGCTTGGTTAGTCACTAAGCCCAAAGAATTAGTCTTGTTTATCCTGGCCAAAACATCAATCTCATGTGTTTTCATCTTGGAATAAAGATCATTCAAAGTGAGTGTTTCCATATTAACAGAATGATTGATGGTAGTGACTAACACATTCCAAACAGACATATCCAAAGCATTTAAAATTTGACGGGCATTGTCAGAATCAGAATATGTGACATCAACAGATTGCAAATCACTAACAATTTTATTAAAACGATCAAAAAGAGCATCTACTGATTCTCTAGATTTCATCTCAAATTTAGAATACTCCTTTTTGAATTGATTCTGACGCACACCTTTAACAGATTTAGATCCTTCATGATAATCAGCTAGAGTGGTCCAAATTTTATTTGCAGATTTAAGGTGAGAAATTCTGACAAACTCGTTTCTACTTAAACCTTGCAACAAAATATTTCTAGCCTTAGCATTAGCTTCAATATCAGATGAATTTTCAGTTGTAACAACAGGAGGCACATCATATGTATGTTCAACTTTTTGCCAAATAGAATTATCTTGTGCTTGTAGAAACACCTCCATGCGCGTCTTCCAATAAAGATAATCTGATCCATCAAAAAACGGTGGCTTACCTGAAAAGCGATCCCGATCTGATGCCATAGCAACCTGCTCTGATACCACTTGTAGGATCGTCGATGGCAATCAGAGGGGGGGTGAATGATTGTAGTGTCTAGCGGAAGCTTTTCTCAAAATTTACCGTCAAAAAAAGACAAGCAAACAGAAAAATAACAAGGAAATATTTTTCTCGTGTATTGACGCAGATTACTTATTTGGTACTGTAGTGAATAAAAAACCTAACAGCGATCAGATAGATTAAACATGCATGGACCATTGTAATAATAAAATATTCAAATCTATTGGCTTAGCAAACGTGACTTTCATGGATGGCAAAACAAATCAATGCTGTGGTTAGCTCTAGAGTTAATAAAAAAAACAATACTTTTTAGTCACGTGAATCAAGGCAATATTGACCTGTGTGCAAGGACAGCATATGCTGCTAGTATTGACGAAGACCCAATGCAATAAAAGCAATGGTACTATAACATGCAAACTGAGATCAAGTTTTCATGCGCCTGCTGCTCAAACTCACCGCATAGCTGCAACTCAATTGCGCTGTATGTGACTCCCAATCGACGACGTGGATTGAGAAACCACAGCGCAGAAAACGAGCGCACCACGCACCTCTGGCGCACGAGGACGTGGATGCTGCTGTCTCGGGAAGCACCGCGTGGAGTTGAGAGATGTCGCCCAAGAACCAAAAACCAGACACGCCGTCGCCTTACAATCAAAAGCACGATACGCTGCCACCAAAAACCGTAGCCGCCCCTCCAAAGACAGCGCACGGCCAAATTCTTTTTCTCGCTCGATCACGGCTGTTCAGTCCCCCTTTGCCATGCCGCCGCATGCATATATATACACACACAGCCCAACTCCAACTAGGCCTTAAAATCCTAATCCAACTCCGACTAGAACTTATAATCCTAATCCAACTCCAACTAGGACTTAGAATTCTAATCCAACTCCAACTAGGACTTAGAATCCTAATCCAACTCCAACTAGACTTTTGGCCCACTAATTTTCAAGGGACCCGAAACCCTTCTTAACACGGGTTTTCACACTCACGACTTTTCTAACGCGTCACGTGTCGAAGCCTCCAGGACCGCACCTCCCGTAGCTTCTCCACGTATCATCCACCTTCGATCTCCATGCGCCCCAAGCATGAGCCCGATCATCTCGTGACCTCTTTGACCGTCTGAACCTCAGATCTCCCCATCCTAGTTCCGGTCCACCTCGTCACCGACCATGATCGCCTCCATGCTCAACCTGCACATGCAAAGACCAAAGAACATTCTTCTGGCACAAGTTCGTCTCAACTTGACCAACATCAGTTCGCACACACGCAACACAACTCGCATAACACCGCTAAACAAAATTACCAAATATTCATCATCATAAAACAACCATTGTCAATTATTCATCACGAAAATAACCTAGACCTACCCACATGGTCTAACAAACGCCGCCGCCACGGCAAGGCTGCTCCTGGCTGCCATTGTTGCTAGCTAGCAAGCGTCCGTGGGTTCGTTGCGCAGCGGAGACTGGAGCAGCGTAGTGTGTGTGACCAGTACAGGGTAGTAAGGTTGGTTGATATAGGGTATGGAGTTGGAGGTGGGGTGGGGTAGGCGTCACGGCTGGAGGTGAGCTGGTGTGGTGGGGCGTACTGTACTGAGCGGTGGTTGCCGGGAGGCTATGATCGGCGCGTGGAATAAGGGAACATGCATGCGATGCCATGCGCGATGGGATTACGAGAGGCAGGGGCAGACGCGCAGAGCAGCCAGGGAAAGGGAGTGGATGTGATCCGAGAGTTGTTTCTGTTCGGTGGCGACGATTAATGGTACGTGGTGGCCGGTGTGGTGTGGGGTATAGCATCAAACTCTGCCCGCTTGATGCGATGCCGATGCGTGGCCGGCGGCGGCGGCACACCGGAACCCGGCGCAGCCAACCGCCGGGCGGAACTGTTTCGTTGGGCCACTGACAGGAGAAGGACGGAGGATCGGTAGCGGCGTTGGTATAAATTATGGTCGAGCTGAAGGAATAATTGTCGACCTGTGCTGTTATGCGTGCATGTGGCTGCAGTACGAGTGTGCATCCAGCATCAAGGATTGATTAATAAAAGCCGGAGGGGCTGCGTTGACATTTTTGCTTCCGAGGGACCTTCCCTGCGGGGTTAATGCTAAGAATTCCAAAATGTATCATGTTCGCACGATATGATTTTCGACGGATGCAGACGTTAACAATACTCGTAGCTGTCTGGCAAACTTGCTCTCCACGAACATCAGGTCCATTCGTATTGGCTTTTACTGATAGTATTTAACTGTAGTTGATAAATAATAGTGACCGATAGAAGTGGTGGTGTTCATATTAGTTGTTGGCTTTTGGTTTTTTACTGAGTACATTATGTAAGAAAAACTGTGCAATGAAAAGTACTACAATATTTGAACCGTCGTACGACTTACAGAATTGTGACATAATAAAATATAAAATGTGTTACAACATGAAGCACTACTGCAAAAGCCTAATATTAAACGCTACATCACAGACAGTTACCTAAAACCGTCAGTATTAAATATAATCACAAACGATTTTAGCTTAGACACCGTCTATGCTACTACCAGCGCTAAAAACTGTCTGTGAAAGTGAAATATCACAGATGGTTCGTAGTTAAAATCATCTGTCAAGTATCATAGACTATTATTAACAAGAACCATCTATGATATTATCAAATATCACAGACGGTTCTTACTTTAAACTTTTTGTGATAATTTAAAAACGGTTCGTATTAAAAACCGTCTGTGATAATTAGATTATCACAAACGGTTTGTATTAAAAATCGGCCGTGATAATTCCATTGTATTAATTGCGCATAGACCCGTCGACATCTGTCTTAAATTCCATATCTACGCTAATGCTTTAAGCTGGAGGCGGGGCTTTGAGGCCATTCGGTGATAGGAGACTATTTGGCAAGAGTAATTGTAGATCCAAAAAGTTATTGGCTACCTATGGTTAGTAATTTATTCCTAATTGTGTTATAATTTAGATTTAGCTTTTGGTGAAAGGAGAATTGAAGATGGTTTAGGGTGCCTTTGGTTGGGCTTTTGGAAGCTGCTTTTGCTTCCAAAAAGCCAAAAGTCAACCAAAGGGGTGGAAACCAGAAGCTGCTTTTCAGAAGCTGCTACTTTTGGGTAGTACAGTTTTGAAAGCACCTTGGACCCTGCTTTTGGCTTTTAGCTTTTGGCTTTCTGAAATGGTGAAAATAGAGAGCTGTTTCACAGTTGTTTCAAGGAAAATAGAGATAGGAGGTATGTTTTATACTTGTTTGAACCAAACAGCTTACAGCTTTTCCACAGCCCAAAACCTACAGCAGCTTTTCCACAGCCCACAGCTCACAGCAGCTTTTTCAGAAGCCACAGCTCAACCAAACACACCCTTAGATCTAGCTAGCTTGATGTAGAGATAATATTATTTACATCTAGATGGTTTAGGGTTTAGTCAATTCATAATATATTTCTACTTAAGTCAATGTAATTAATTATTCTTGCTACATATAGCTTCTTAATTTAAATCGTACATATATATTGTACTAATTAATTAATTCAAAATATAATACTAAATTGTTATATGCGTAATGTAGGACCAAAGCTGGATGTACACTAGGAACCGTGTGAGTGAAGAGTACATTAATAGCGTTTCTGCTTTTACAAGAGCTGCTGAGGAGGATATGTTGAATAAGAGGTGGAACATATGTACCGTCCATGCATTGATGCGAGAATCTAGAGATGTTTAAGAACCAAGCACAGATTGAATGACACTTGATTCGAAGGTGTTTTAAAAGGGGTATGCACGATGGACCAACTATGGTGAAGAGCAGATTACATATAAGGATAGTAATAATGACATCGCCGATGAAGTCAATGATATACCGTCGGATGATGTCAATTATGGTTCCGATTCAGATAGGCTACATGATGACAATCTGGATCAGATGCTTCGCGATGCAGAAGGGAAATGTGTTGAGAGAAGTATGTTAAATTTCGGGGCTTGATGGAGAACTTAGAGAAATATTTTGTTCACGTATTGCAAGTCAAAGTACATAAGGTTGTCTGCCGTGCTTGAACTGCTGAAATTAAAGGCAAGCAACGGTTGATCTGAGAAGAGTTTCATGGCACTGTTAGATCTTTTAGCGGACACACTTCCAGAAGGAAACGAGTTGCTCAAAACCACCTATAAAGCCAAGAAGGTTTTTTGTTCGTTAGGAATGGAAGTAGAAAAAATACATGCATATCGACTGTATCCTATACCGTAAAGAGTATACAAATATACATGTATGTCCGGTGTGCAACGCATCCCGATACAATCGTAAGAATAAATCAGATATGGCGAGGGGATAGAGGAGAAGAAATGGCCTCCTGCTAAGGTGGCATGGTATCTTCCTGTAACTCCCCATTTGAAGTGATTTTTTGCAAATCCAAAGGAGGAAAAACTGTTGTGTTGGCATTCAGAGGAGCATAAGAAGGATGAAATGCTAAGACACCTTATTAATTCCACAAAGTAGAGAAACATCGATAGGAGGTTTGCAGACCTCGATTTAGAACTGAATAATATAAGGTTTTGGATTGAGTACAAATGGAATGAATCATTTTGGTAACATGAACATCCGACATAGCACTTGACTCGTTACTCTCTCCATCTACAACCTTCCTCCTTGGTTGTGTATGAAATAGACATATATTTTGCTGTCAATACTTATTCAAGGGTCGAAGCAACCTGGTAATGATATTGAGTGTACCTAGCGCCATTGGTGGAAGATCTAAAAACACTGCGGATCAAAGGGGTATAGGTATTGGATGTATACAAATGAGAAAACTTCGCTCTACGCTCCTTGTTATTCTGCACCATAAATAATTATCCTGCTCATGCAAACCTGTCGAACCAGAGTACAAAAGGAGCCAAAGCCTGTAATCACTGCTTAGATGATACCGAGAGTGCATGGCTGAAGCACTCATGTAAAATCGTATACATGCGTCACCGTAGGTTCCTTTGGAGGGATCATCCATATCGTAGGATGAAGAAATAATTCGACAGAAAGAAGGAGCATAGTTTAGCTACAACGCATTTAAGCGGAAAAGAGATCTATGATATGGTTAAGAATTTAGATATTGTGCTCAGAAAGGGACGTAAATCAGCGACCCGTGAGAAGAACATCTGGAAGAAGATATCAATATTTTAAGACTTACCTTATTGGGAGCACCTAGAAGTTTGCCACTGCATTGGCATCATGCACGTAGAGAAGAATGCATGTGACAGTTTGATTGGCCTCTTACCGAACATTCGTGGCAAAATAAAGGATGGTGTCAAAGCACAGCTTGACTTGGTTGATATGAATATCAGGCCTGAATTAGCATCGACAAAGATCAATAAAGGACAAACTTACCTTTCATCTGCTTGTTACACTCTGTCCAGGGGCGAGAGGACTAAACTGTGGAGGTTATGTTATTTCTTTAACACAATTTCTCAAAAGGTCATCGATTCTGGAGGACTAGATGCTCTGCAGGACGAGATGATGACGACTCTATGTCATCTTGAGATGTATTTTCCTCTGTCATTTTTTGATATCATGTCCATCTCATTGTTCACAATGTGTGGAAGATAAAAATGTGTGGTTCCATGTTCCTACATAGCATGTACCCATTCAAGAGGTTCATGGGAATTCTCAAGTCATATGTACGAAATCGATCTCGGTCGAAGGGCAGCATCGTTGAAGGTTATGCAACCAAAGAGGTCATTGAGTTCTAGGTCGATTACATGGCTCAGGTCAAATCGATAGATGTGCCTCGATCTCGCCACGAGGGGAGGCTCAAGGGTATCGGGACCATCAGAAGAAAAGCAATCACCCCAGATATGGATGTGTATACTCAAGCCCGTTTCATGGTCTTGCAACACAAGACTGAAGTGTCCCCATATATCGACCGACACAAGGACGTGCTTTGACAATAAAATCCAGAGTGGCTGGATGTTTGGATCACAAGATAACACAACAGTCGGTTCAACTAATAGTTAAAGGAGTGACTCGCTAGAAGCCATCAAGTGATATGCTAACATGGTTGGCAATATGACCAATATTTACAGTTATGACAAGGCAAGGATATGATATAAATGAGTACACATTCTATATGTGGGCTCAGGATATAAAGAGCACTAACCAGAACAGCAGTGTCCACATAGATGCATTCAGTATCGATGGGTTGAGAAACTTCTACTATAGGTTTATAGAGGAGATTTGGGAACTCGACTACATGCTTTTCAAAATCCCCTTGTTTCGGTGTCGTTGGGTCCATCTTCCACAAGTGAAAGCCGACAAGTACGGTGTCACTACCGTTGACCTCAAACGTGTCGGATACAAAGACAAACCACTCGTACTAGCTAACCAAGTTGTTCAAGTTTTCTATGTAACTAACGAGGCAAATAAGAAGCGTCACGTAGTTCTTCATAGAAAAAGGAGGATTGTCGGAGTTAAGAATGTAGTGGACGAGGAAGAATACAATCAATTTGATGAGTTGCCTCATTTCAGAAATGACATAAAGGTTAAGGAAGAATAATGTGACGAAACTAACTACATAAGCATCGATAATCATGATGGGCTAATTTTTAAAGGAAATAAGCAAGTGGAATGATGAATGAAATGTTTATATGTCATATCTTATGTATTTACATTTATACATGTGTATGAGAATGTGTGATGTATATGTGAAATTGCATTTATGTACATAAGAATATGTGATATATATGTGAATTTGCATTTATGTATGTGAGAATATGTGATATATATGTGAATTTGCATATATGTATATGAGAATGAGTCGTATGTGTGTGTGTGTGTGTGAATTTGGATTTACATATATGAGAATGTGTGATGATCATCACAGATGGATTTAAATTAAAACCGTCAGTGATATTTCTAATCACAGATATGTTCTAAATTAAAACCATCTGTTATATGTTATTATTATAGATGATTTTTATTTAGATCCGTCTGTGATTAAAAATATCTCAGATGGTTCTTAAATGGAATCGTCTGCGATTATTCCCTTATATATTGCACTCTAGGGTTTGTCCCACTGTACTAACGCTACACCCTAGTCTTCCCCGAGCCTGTCACTGCCTCCCCCGACTCCAGCAGCTCTCCTCCCCTGTGCCCGGTGCACTCCTCCTCCCCCGAGCCCGATACTGCCTCCCTCGAGCCCCTCGCCGCCTCCCCTGAGCCTGGCTCCCTCCTCCCCCACGCCTGGCACTCTCCTCCTCCCCTGAGCACGTCGCCTCCCCTGAGCACTCCTCCTCCCCCAAGCCGCACGGTGACCTTTACTTTATAATCTTCATTTCTTTGTGAGATCTGATTGTGCATTAGTTAGCAATGCTAGTTTCTGTTCATTATCTCTGAAATTTAATTGTTGGTTGTCACTGGGAGAACTATTACATGATAGATTATGGGTTTTTGATTGTTTAATGAGGAAATTTTTCAAGATTGAAATCTTAGTGACAATATAGAATTATTATGCTAGTTTGAATTCACATTTCTTAGTTGTATACTTTTATGCAGTGCAGTTGGTAGCTTTATCACTAGCTAGTCCTTAGTCTTCTGCTCATTATTGCTTACTGCTGTCCTTTGGCTTATTCGAATATATGTTGGTTCTATAGTAGCTCATATCTGTTACTTGTTTCTGATTTCTACCAAAATCTATTGATTTTGTATGCTCGTGACATTGATACTACACTGAGGTAATATTCAATTAGACAATTTAGTAGAATTTTTGAGGAATTGTCACTGTGATCGTTGAAATATTGACAAGAGTGGAAGAAGGCCAAGTTTAGAACTTGTGCAACTCCTCATCTGAGAGCAAAAACACACTTTATTAATCTATGCATCATGCAAATTTTCAATGCCTACTTTTATGTACTATTTAGCATATTGCCTTATATATGTATATTCATATAGCACCAAAATGGAGTTCATATGGGTGAAATTTCAATTAAATTGCTTAAGCCCTAGCACTAGGAGATATTGCAAAGTGGTCTGTGGGGTCGGATTGATAGCTCAATGATGAGAATGGTTGATCATATACTAAAATTGAATTGTTCAAACTTGAGCTCTAATGTATTGCTTTTTGTTGCTTTGAAATTTAGTCTTGTAGTCATTAATTTCTTTGTTAGCCAATTAGGCTTATTGCTGAATTTATTTTAGTGATTCGTTATACTGGAAATTTATCAAGTTTGTTGGCTAAACTAGAGTATTGTCTAGTGATCACATATGCACTGATTTCTTATTGGCCGAAAGTCCGTGCTTTATGCTAAATTAATAGCTCACATGTTCTATATATGTTTTGAGCATAATATATTGTTTAAATGACATAGATGATTTACATACCTATATGTTGATTTGGTCATCCAATTCCACCAAGAATTGGCTCAAGAAGTGCTCACTTCTATTATCTTTTGAAGATGTCGTCTGCTCATTCTTTGACATTGTCGCTGGATGCATGTGGTGCACCGTCCTCTGGAAAATCCCAAAATGGAAGAGGACTTTCGAAAAGGCTTGAGGGCCAATTTACCATCACGGATGTCAATGCGTCTGGGACCCCTCTCAATACTCGCCGAGCACTGTCTGCATTCTGAAGAATAGTTGGAATAGTTGCACGAGAATATATTGAGATCAAATTTGGAAAAATGAGCTAGTGATGGAAGTTTTTCATTCGTTCGAGATCCCGGAAGAACACAAGGCCTTCATGAAACGACATATGTTGCTAGCAGTGTGCAAAACGTGGGAGAACTTCAAGAGTTTGCTTATCAAGCAATACATGGAGAAGGATCTGACGCCCTTCCACAAGTATACATTCCTGGAACCGCAATGGCAATAGTTTGTGGTGATGAAGATGACAGATAATTTTAGGAGTGAAATTGCAATGCACAGGGCCCTCCAGGCAAAAAACAAGCATCCCACAAACTTGGCACTGCTAGATATGTGCGTAAAATATCGCAATGGAGGAAGGAGGATGAGCAATCAATCTTGCGAGAGATCTCCTCACCATTTGCCAGGATCCCTGATGAGCGCTCCCAAAATTAGATAAAAGCGAGGTCATCTATCGTGTCAGGGCCATCTCCTTTCGAAACCCCATAGACGAGGAAGTGTCCCATTGCATGGAAGTGCTGAGTGTAGAATCTTCCTAGTACTCATTTCAGGCAGTTAGGGAGAAAGATTTACTCTCCATAGCCTTGGGAAACAAGGAGCACTTGGGTTGCACGAGAAGCTTTAGTCTTTATAATATGGTTTCGCAGAGGACTCCAAAGCGTACCGAAGTAGGAAGAGAGCTAACGCTGAGCACGAGGCACAGCTATGAGAGGATATTACAGCACAAATCAAAGATGAATATAAAAAGGTTGGTCAGGGATGAGATGCAAAGGTATAGATAAAATCAGCAGGAAGCCCCCACCGCTCCTGTGTTAGGCAGCCTCCAACCGTCGGAGTAGCTGTGTGTCTAACCCTACCTCGAAAAGTGATCACCGGTTTTCTATCAATGACATCCTAGTAATAATTATTATCTCTGAAATGCTCGATCCATTGATAGGCCTTTGGAGTAGCTAATTTTGTATCATTATGTAGGTGGCTACGAAGTGTAAGTTCTAAGTGAGATATGCCTCCATTGCCCTGTGCGCAGCTTGGGGCCAGGCGTATTCATCCGGGCCTCAGGCCTTGGTGCATGGTGTATCTCTAGCGCCAGGTTTCACAAAAGTGAATATGAACGGTGTTCATGCCAATTTCGATGTCGTCCCACTGCAGATGTCCCCCAATGATGAGGTCAATGACTTACATCCAGTGGCCTAAGAGGGACATCTGCCTGAAGGCTCTTGCACCGGTGCTAAGTCTATGAGAGCTATCTGCACCGGTGCCAAGTCCACGAGAGCTAACTGCACCGTTGCCAAGTCCACAAGAGCCATCTACACCAGTGTCAAGTCCACAGGGGCTATCTGCACCGGAGCTATGTGCACAGACGCAGCAAAGTCATGGCGCATCTACATCTCATGTCCGGTCAACTACCATGAAGTCGACCTATAGCCGAGGCGGCAAGGGTAAACCAAAGAAGATAGATGATGAGATCCCCTACTTACTGTTGGCCTAAAAAATCGTGTTAGGCGAGCTGTTGGTCGTCCCGAAAGAGCGCATCCTAACCCTAGGACTGGCTTGCTAGAGATTGCATACATATTATATAGAACAGGCCAACAAGCCAGAGGAACAATGACTCTCGGGTGTCATCGTCAAGTTTAGGCCGTATCATCTACAACACGATATTCATGACTATGTCTTCACGGTGACTTTCAAGGACTTATTCTTTCTCTTCACACTCGACACTCTCGATGCCTCACTCACTCGGTGCTGGATACTATAAGTGTGTACAATCATAGTCTACATTTATGTAATACCGATAAATGTCATATATAACTCATTGTTGTTGTATATATATACATGGTGACTGAAGTCAGATTAAACAAATCACCGGTTGGTTTCTTCGACCCACGCTTGGTCTCCATGGATACCATCAAGGAGGATGGATCTTTCGTCCAGAATTACATGACGACGGTATTGGTGGCCCATCGCAACAAGGAATTCATATTTATGCCCTACAACTAGGAGTAAGTGCTGCACTAGTGGCTATACTTGTTGATTTGTACTTTATAAGTAATATGAATTTAGGTTTAATGATCATGACGATATACCTGTGTAGGTTCCACTAGATTCTAATTGTAATTATATCAAAATGGAACAAGATAATGTACCTTAATTCCCTAAGAAGGAATAGAACTGACTACACAGTTGTCCAATGATTGATTGACAGGTAAATATATTTCCTCTATAGACAACTCTATTGTAATCTTTCCTTCCTTCTCAATGACTAAGGCTAACTTTTGCAATCACGTAGGCCGTTCGCCATGTACATTGCAAAGGTATGGAAATCCAAGGAAGGGATTGACGCCCTACGACACGATCTAGATTTTCCGGTATTCGCTAGTACACATTAATTCTATATAATACTTCGTAGTAATGCCTCTCGAACTAACAAATTTTATTTTGGTAGTGCCACCAGCAGCCACCGGGCAACACTTGTGAATTCTATGTTTGCCACAACATGCAACTATTTGTCGATTCCGGGAAGAACTATGATACTCAGGTTTGTCAATTTTGCAATAATTATTTTATACTTACCAATTTATATATGTATACACAACATTGATCTTTCTACAAACAGGTTGCGTCCAACCCTACAACTCTGTTGAAACAGGCTGACCCCAAACATATTCGAGGACAGTGTGCGTACTTCTTGATGTTTAGAGTTATAAAAGAAGATGGAGAGTTTCACGATGTAGAATGAATTTCACTGGGATAATATTGAGCTTAATTATTCATGCGTGTATTTGTTCAAAGCTGGATAATTCATTCAGTTAATTGATTTGTGAAATGGATGTTCTTGTTCCTGAAATAAATGAATGTGAATTGGATGTATATATACTATGTTGATCTGCTTGTTTCAGAGAGTATGACTAGCATTTCCTAAGGCTAGCCAATAAACATAAATAGGTTTAGGAGTATAAAGGAATATCACAGACAGTTATTAACTTATAACCGTCTGTGATAATTGATAATCATCGTAGTTTTTAGTGGAAACCGTCTGTGATAGTCTGCGTCACAGACGGTTCGAAAGCTGTCTGTGATGACTTTATGTTATTACCGATCCATAAACTTAGACGGCTCATGAAACCATTTGTGATGACGTTTTTGAACTGTCTGTGATGATCTTTTTCTACAGTAGTGAAGAAACGTAAAGTAGTGGTTGATAGAAACGACTTATGGAAAGCGAAACATTCATATTAGCTTTAGCTTCTCTAAATAGAAGCCACAAGACAAATCCAATACGAAAAGACCCTTACGAATCCATAAGTTTGCTTGTGCTGCAGTCCTGCACATTGTTCCATCATTTGTTTTGTACAAAGTGCTCTTGGCTCGTCTGGGAGCTAGCTGACCTAAACTGGATAGAGAGAGAGAGCAGATTCATTCCTAGGCTCACCGTTCGCAGCAGCAGAAGCGCAACTGGTTCATCAAAGTATGCCATACACTATCCATTGATCATGATTGACCAGCTAATGTACAGAGGTTTTATATTCTTTGCTGGTAGTCTGGTACTTTAGTAGTATTGTTGCCATTGTTTATCTGATGTGTTACGCCCTGTTTTTCCTTTAGTAAATAGTTTTTCTGTAGTATCTAACTTTTAAATAGAATATCTTTTTAAGATGGGGTTTACAAGTCGATTATAGTAGACATTATAGTGACTTAGTGTCTATCTCCATACGGCTTCTCTAAAATTGTTACTATTCATAAGCCAAAAGTTATCAGTAAAAATCAATATGAATGTGCATATAATAAAAACGGTTGAGGTATAACATGTGGAAAAACTCTAGTGGAGATCAGGAGAAGCGCTCTCTACTCTAGCTAGGCGATTTTAAAACCAAATGTAAACAATGGCAGTGCTGCATACTACAGGAAGGTTTGGTGGGTTTTTTGAGCTGTGGCTTATAGCTTTTAGTTTATGGATTTTGAATTCTGGCTGTTCACGAGAGAGATTACGAAGAGGGAGACAGTCGTATGCGATTTTGGTCAATACAACTGAAATTGATATAATGTCTACTATAATTGACTTGTAGACTCTATCTTGAAAAGACGTACTGTTTAAAACTGAGTTACCACAGCACTGTATAAAACTCAAAAAGCCTAAGCCCTATAAAAAGCAGCAAAGAGAAATAAAAAATGGGGGGAAAAGTTGGTGTTAATTTCTAAAGGTTTCCCACTATGCATATAAAGGATTGATTGAATAAGGATCATGCAATAACCTACCGTAATTCAGTTCCATCTTAACGATCAATCAGCTAGGATATCGATCGTCGTCTATAGACTTCGATTACTAGCAGGTAGAGCTGTGTGCCACTAGGACTAGGTCAATCAGATCACATAGATCAGGTATCGTTCACACACCGATAGAATATGGAATGTACATATAGCATACTGCCCATCTCCTAAGTTAAGGTCCTGATCAGATCAGATAGATGAGGTCTCGTCCACACACACCAATAGAATATGGACCGTATATATAGCATACTACCCACCATTTGAACTTATAGTCTTATTTGTATTGGCTTTTATTTTTAACTTTTGTTTAGAAAAGTCATAATCCAATACGAATATCTAACTTCTCGAACCGGCCTTTTCTCTTCCCTATCTACCATCTCGTTCTGAAGGGTCATGGCTGCATCACCCATCCTCCTCCACTTTTTACACCGCTCATCTCTTTCTTCTAATAACTATTTTTTAATTATTAATATTTATTTTTAACTAAAATCTATAAACTATAATTAAAATCCTTCAGCAAAAGTCACGACGCAGTGGGCCTGTTCTTTTCGGCTGCGGCTTATGGCTTTTGGCTGAAATTTTTGAATTTTGGCTGTTTACGGTACAGATTACGGAGAGACAAATACTCATTTGCGATTTTAGCTGGTACAGATGTTGGGCTTTTAACGTGTAGATCGTTTAACTTGTAGACCCCGTCTTGAGAAAATACTTTGTTTAAAAGTTAGGTACTGTAGCAGAAGCCAAAAGCCGCTTTTAAAAGCCCAAAAGAACACCCCCAGTACTAACTGCTTGGGGGAGATACAGGCTGCGAAAAGGCGTAGCTAATCAGATAGCGATATTTGTCTCCACTTTGCGAATTAATTGACCTGCGCATGCATACTGGTGTCGCATCACATGTCAAGTTGCACATGCATGACTGTTAGGTGCCGGCCAGTCTGATAGGGCGCTGCTCTCTGCTTTAAACCCTTGTCTTTTGGATCTGACCTAACCTGAGCTGTCCTCTATCCAGTTACAATTTCTTACTTCTTGGTTTGTACAGTGTTCGCTTTCATTCCATGCGGTACATCTGAAATGTCTGAAAAAGAATCAGTGATAAAACAGGTCGTCGAATTAACTTGCAGGCAACATTGTATAATGTAGGTTGTTGGCTCGGTTGGTTCGTACACAAGTTGGAGACCTTTTGCTGCGTTGGAAGTCATCATGGACATCCCCATGCCCACCAAGAGGTGCGGGGATACCGACATGTCCGCATGTTGAGCCACGCTTTGCAGCGTCCATGCAAGGTGCAATGACTTGGCAGAGGATACTCCAATGCTCACATCGGAGTAGTACAGTATAACTACTGTTAATTTCTCCTCAGGACAGAAGAACTGAAGGATGCAGAGAGCTGTAGGTTCTGTGATTACTAATGCACGACTGCATTTGCTGTTCTGCTCATAAGACTGTAGAGTTTGTTGTGTGCTATTGGCATGGCATGAAGTTAGAAGAATAGAAGGATTGGAGTCATTCGACAGCATTGGCATGCGTATCCACGTATGGCTAGCAGCAGTACAGATCAGCAGATTACCATATATTGGCATGCCATGGAGACCACAAAGATTCAACATTAGCAGAAGCAAGCACAAGAACAGGAGGCGAAAGAAAGAGCTCATTCTAAGCTGGGCTGCTCGTGGGCGGATGGTAGTTGCAATATGGGCTGGACCAATACGTCAACAACTAGTCGTGGCCCTTATAGGAGCAGCCAAAAGCCCACATCAGACAGAACTCTCTCTTCCATGTTGTGCAAACACATCAGGCGTTTGCTGAAAAAAACCGCGGTAAAAAGTTTTTGGTAATGTTATGCTATTTTCAGACTTGAGCTCGATCTGGCCAGCTCCCTAGTATGAACTTTCCAGTTCATTGCATTTGAGAGAAATTTCAGTCACGCAGAACCATACCAGTTTCAGATTACAAATAAGCTGCTAGTGCTAGCATTTTTGGTTCCTAACTCAACATGTTCGATATAATGACGAGGAAATTTCAGGCATGCATGGGCCAGTTATCGCTTCTTCAGTTAACAAGGTCCAAAAGCTCAATAATTTTCGACAGTGCCCAAAATCTAGAGCTATAAAAATTGTAATGTTCGTATTATTTTGAATTAGGTATATAGGCTTTTCCAATGTGTCCAAGACTGCATATGAACCCCTGTACAATGAGGTTGAGGGGCTGATCTTTTGAGCTACGGTTTATGATTTTTGATTGAAAATTTTGAATTCTGACTATTCGTAAGAGAGGGTACGGAGAGAAAAACACTCATGTGTGATTTTGACCGATCTAGATAAAGTTATTATAGTGTCTATTACAATCGATTTGTAGACTCTATTTTGAAAATACACTCTAGTTAAAAACTAACCACTATAAAAAAAGCTAAAAACCATAAGCTGAAAAGAGAATACCCTGAGACCGCGAGAGGAGAGGAAACAAAAGAGAAAGAATGCTTTGGTGCTAATTTACATTAGTTTGATTGGAGTCTTGGAGAGTGGTAGATTAGGGTGGTGATCATTTGGGCATATTTTTGGTGGCTTATGGTTGAAAAGCACTGTAGCTGGCTGAAAAAAACACTGTAGCTGACAGAGGCTTATTTAGCATAATTAAATTTAAAAAATTAAAAAATATGTTAGGCATTACATATAATACAAACAAATACGGGAAAAAAGAACCGGCAAAAAAGCTCAACAAAAAGGCAAAAGTTCAGAAAAAAACGAAATTTATAAATAGTAAAAAATAAGCCAGAAGCAAACTGAAGCCCAACTGATCACCCCCACTAAAGGAATTCTGCATGTCAGAATAAAAAGGAGAGGCCGTGTAAACACGCGGGAAGTCGGCTGGTTTTTCTTGTGCAGGAACTGTGGTTGCCAAATAAACATTCAAAAGTATTAAATTTTTTGAATCTCTTCACGAGAACGTCTGGTCGGATCAGGCCAAACCCTGGCCTCCGATGTAGGTGCCGCTCTAATTAATTTCTGACTTTTGGTTGTAGGTATACTGTAACAACTAATAGCTTTTTCTAAATAAAAAATATTAAAAAAGATAAATAAAAACACCGTTATATCTTTTAGGATAATGTAAAGTAATAAGGAAAAAAAACCAAAAATGACAAAAACTAAAAAACGATATTGAAAAGCCGACATGTTCCAAATGACTTCGCTAGAAGCCGAAGGCTTAAAAGCCATATGAGCAGGGCCGTAGACGTCGTAGTGCCCAGCCTCCATTCGAAAAGTGATTGCGAGTCTCTTCTTTTCAGCTTCTAAAAGTTGCTTTTCAACTTTCATACAATAATTGGTTTTTAAATGCAGTGTTTTTTCAAGACAAGATTTACAAGTTAATTGTAGTAAACAATGTAGTGACTTCATATATATTGATCAAAACCACACGTGAGTTTTTGTTACTCTATATCTTTTTTCACAAATAGCCTAAAAATCGTAAACCGCAGACAAAAGACATAAGCCAAAGCCAAATAAAATAGTTTCGGCATCTGTGGGCCCATAAAACAAAGATCACACTTGTCAGCCGCGACATCTCGGCTCCTCGCATCACTTACCCTCCTCCGTTCGTAGTACTTTAGAGCAACTCCAGCAGTAGCCCTCAAAACAGGGTCCCTACTTTTTATTTGAGGGCTCTCCCTACTTTTGAGGGCTCTGTTTTTTGAGCTACACTCCAGCAGGAGCCCTCAAAACAGGACCCTCAAATTCATTCTTAGAGGGGATGACACATAGGACCCACCCTCATCCTCATCCTACTTTTGAGGACCGAGGGGCAAAAAACTCACTTCAGCAGGGCCCCTACTTGAGCCCTCAAAAGTAGGGGCTCCCTCCAGACCCCAGGAATGAGGGCTCAAGGGGGAGATTTGAGGCCCTCTACTTTTGAGGGCTCAAGTAGGGACCCTGCTGGAGTGAGTTTTTTGCCCCTCGGTCCTCAAAAATAGAATGAAAACACAAGTAGAGGCCCTGCTGAAGTTGCTCTTACCACCCCAAACCCAACCCTCCACACCCGGCCGCACCCTCCCCTCCTCCCCTTTTAGGAAACGCGACTCCAAGGTTTACTCTGGCGAGCCCCAAAGGCCCAAAGCCAGAAAACCCTTGTCAATTCATCTCTTCGTGCGCGCCGCGATCGCCTCTCCCCCTCCCTCCCTGATGCCTCCGTCGACGCCCAAGCGGCGGCGCGGCGGCGGCGGCGGCGCCTCCCGCGGCCGGAAGAAGCAGAAGCGCCTGGACGCCATCCGCGACGTCGCGCCGGCCCCCCCTCCCCCGGGCGACGGGGGCGGCGGCGGGGGCGACGATTCCGACGAGGAGGCCGTCCGCCGGAGCACGCGGGTGCGCCGCGCGCCGGTCGTGCTCGACACATCGCCGCTCCCCTCCTCCCGCCGCAAGCGGCCCCGGCGCGGCGGCGGCGTGGCCGCGTCCAGCGGGAGCTCGCGAAGGGGGAGCAAGGGTAGGGCGCGGCGCGAGGCGGATGCCCTTGAGATGGAGGAGGAGGAGGAGGACGGGGAGGGGAGTGTGGTGTGGCGCTCGCGGCTGCGGGATAGGGTTAAGGGGAAGGCCAGGCTGGAGAGGCGAGCGAGGACCCTGTGGTTCGAAGATGAAGACGAGGAGGAGGAGGCCAGGACGGTGGTGGTGGACGTGCGGGAGGGGGCTGAGGAAGAGGAGGTGGGTGACGAGAGCGGAGATTTGCCATCGCGAGGGAGGGAAGTGAGGGATAGGGAGATCAATTTAACCATCGATTTGAATGTCGAAGCACATGAGGCTGTGGAGGGTGTCACTGTAGTAGAAGAGGAAGAGGAGGAAAAAGGAGGAGGGAAGGAGGAGGAGGAGGAGGAGGAGGAGGAGGAGGAGGAGGAGGAAGGAGAAGCAATTGGGACTGGAAATGATCTAGAAGAAGGCAAGGAGGAGGAGGTGGGTTTGCAAGGGGAGGACAAAACCGAAGAGTTGGAATCACCTGTACTCGAAGGAGAAAATGATGATGAGTTAGCCTGCGATGAGAATAATGATGAGGTTGGGGCTGGCAATTCAGGCGAAAATGAGCGGCTTGACGTGCACAACGAGCAGATTGCAGGAGAGAGCACCATTCCTGTCGAGCAGCAAATGGAATTGGATGGTTGTGGTCCTGGTGAGCAAGTGGAAGAAGTCCAGCCAAGTGAACAGATGGATGATGTCCCAAACGTAGTATTGCCTGAAGATGCTCTGAGGGAGAAAATGGGCAAATATCCGGTTTCAGAGGAAAAGCAGGGAGTTACGGAGGTTAAAGAAGGGAGGAGGTGTGGGCTCTGTGGAGGAGGGACTGATGGCAGACCGCCTAAGGTTGCATTGCATGATACGGTTGATAGCGAGAATGAAGCCTATGAGGGAGCTTTGCCTTCAGAGGATCCAAACTATGATATGTGGGATGGGTTCGGCGATGACCCTGGATGGCTCGGAAAGTTATTGGGTCCAATACATGATCGATTTGGCATTGCTCGTGTCTGGGTTCATCAGAATTGTGCAGTTTGGAGTCCTGAGGTCTGTGTGCCTGCACTGCAGTATATTTCAAAATTCTCATATGTGTTATTTGAATGTGTATGTTAAGTTGCTTTTGTGCATATAATTGCCACACCTTATTTCTGTTTTACACAGGCTGCAACCCTTGTCAACACCTTCTCTTGATTTTTCATTATTGTATTTCCTCAAAAATATGCCCCGCTATATGGTTAGGGATCAACAATGGTTGCTCTGGATTGCTGACTGAAATTCAACACAATGTATTGCAAGCAGAACAAGCTAAATGCTTCACTATACTGCATGCTATTGATATTGAGATTTTGATGTAATGTACTGAGGTTTGAAAATCCAGTTTTTGTTTAATTTCAGGTTTACTTTGCTGGTTTAGGGTGCCTAAAAAATGTAAGAGCCGCACTTTGTCGTGGAAGGCTTTTGAAGTGCAGTCGATGTGGCAGACCTGGAGCAACTATTGGGTGCCGTGTTGATCGATGTCCGAAAACCTACCATTTGGTAATTGATTGGTGTTGAAACCACACCTCACGATTCTATTATTGCCCTTTAATGTGTATTATTTTTCCATTTGTAGCCTTGCAGTCGAGCAGAAGCCTGTATATTTGATCACCGGAAGTTTCTTATAGCTTGCAACGATCATCGACATCTCTTCCAACCCCAAGGAGATAAGTATGTTGAACTACTCAGGAAAATGAAGATAAAAAAGTTGAAGGCGGATATCAGGAAGGTGTCACACGATGCGTGGAGAAAGGACATAGAGGCTGAAGAAAAATGGTTAGAGAACTGTGGGGAAGATGAAGAATTCTTGAAACGTGAAGGGAAGAGGCTAAACAGAGATCTTTTGAGAATTGCACCTGTTTACATAGGAGGCTCTTCTGAAAACGAAAAGTCGTACCGTGGCTGGGAATCTGTTGCTGGGCTCGGTGATGTTATTCAGAGCATGAAAGAAGTGGTGATATTGCCTCTTTTGTATCCCGAGTTCTTTGGTTCTTTAGGTCTTACACCTCCAAGAGGTGTTCTGCTGCATGGCCACCCTGGCACTGGTAAAACACTTGTTGTACGGTCACTAATTGGGGCATGTTCTCAGGGGAACAGAAGGATTGCTTATTTTGCTCGAAAAGGTGCCGATTGTTTGGGCAAGTATGTTGGTGATGCTGAGAGACAGTTAAGGCTTCTATTTCAGGTAGCTGAAAGATGCCAACCTTCTATCATATTTTTTGATGAGATAGATGGTTTAGCACCTTGTAGATCCAGACAACAAGACCAGACACACAATTCAGTTGTGGCGACTTTGCTTTCGTTGCTTGATGGTTTGAAATCAAGAGGCTCAGTTATAGTAATTGGGGCTACAAATCGTCCTGATGCTATTGATCCTGCTCTTAGGAGACCAGGAAGGTTTGATCGTGAGATATACTTCCCGCTCCCAACCTTTGAGGATAGATCTGCCATTCTTTCCTTGCACACAAAATACTGGCCAAGTCCTATTTCAGGCGCATTCCTCTCAGTTATTGCAAGCCAAACTGTTGGATATGCTGGTGCTGATCTGCAGGCAATTTGCACCCAAGCTGCAATAAACGCTCTGAAAAGGACTTGCCCGTTGCAGGACATTTTACGCTCTGCAGAGAAAGGATTTGAGCATGGGCGACTTCCTCTACCATCAATTCTTGTGGAGGAAAGGGACTGGTTGGCTGCTCTTGCAACTGCTCCCCCACCCTGTTCACAAAGAGAAGCAGGGATTGCTGCAAATGATCTAGTTTCCTCTCCTCTTGATACCTATCTTGTGCCATGCCTTCTTAAACCATTGCTACACCTTCTTATTTCCCTCTATTTGGATGAACGGATCTGGTTACCTTCATCTCTTCTGAAGGCATCTGCTTCTATCAAGGAAGTTGTGTTCTCTTCTATGGAAAAGAATAGTGTACCTCACACTTTCTGGTCTTCGTATCTCCCATCTTTGATACAACAGAAAGATATTGCAAATAGAATTGGATCAATCTTGTCAAGCTATGGTCTAGTAGCTTCTCAACTAGGAAATCATGGCTCAATGTTGTTAAGTCATGATGTACAACATGAGAAGTTTGATGGCCGCAGATTGAATTCCGCTGTTTCTCATATGAAAGGAGGGTTAGCACATAATTTATCAGGTTTTCGAGCTTTAGTTGCTGGTGCGCCCAGATCAGGCCAGCAACATCTAATTCGTTGCCTTCTTCATGGTTTTATGGGTCAGATTGTAATACACAAGCTTGATCTTGCAACTATGGCACAGGAGGGAAATGGTGATATCCTAAGTGGATTGACACAAATTCTTTGTAAGTTTCCTTTATTTTATTTTTCTTTTGAAATGATCACTGAGAGAACGCAATTGACTCTTCATTTGTATTTTGCTTGTAATGTAGGTGATAGTATTTTTGACCTGTGCATTTTGTCTTTACTTTATACTGTATTACTGTCTGCATGTGACTCTGTGAGTATGTGAAATGAAGGTCTGCTCCAAAGTTACCTGCATACAAGAATCAACGATAACTTTCTTTAAGCTTAAATTTGTTTAAATGATAACTTTCTTTAAGCTTAAATTTGTTTACTGCGTAAGCATAACTTGTTATTAGGAGGACACATGACTTTTCTTGCTATGGCTTCTTGGTTCTCTACTTCTGCTCACAAGTCTTCTCCACATCCATGGCATTAGGAAATTGAACCGAGCGCCTTTGATTACATGAAAATGATCTTATGCCCCATTCCTCATTTAATTGATGTGACATGGGGTACCTACTGACGACTATTTGTCTATTACTCTATTAGTATTCTTCATTTCTATTCAGTGGATATGAGTAAGTAATCAAGTTTTTTTTCTTGATTAGCAAAATGCCTAAACCTTGGAAGATGCATAATCTACATGCCTAGAATTGATTTGTGGGCTGTCGATAAGGTCCATGAACAGGAAATAGAAGATCATGTGCTCAATGTGGGGACAAGCAAGTTAGCGTCCTCGCCAATCGACAACATGAGAAAATGTTCAGAAGTTTGGAATGCATTGGTTGAGCAGATTGGTTCATTGTTAGCTTCTGTATCCATAAGTGTTCTGGTAAGCGTCATGTCTACTATTCACGCCATATGCTTCTTTAATTATTCTTTGTTTGAAATTTCTGGGTATGTATGCATGTTCGTGCTGTCCCTTTAAATAAAATGTCACAAAGGAATTGTGCACGGTGAGTTGATGGCAAATATATTGATATTTTAGGTTCATTAACATGATGACTATTACTAACGTTGGCTGAAAATACAGCTCTGGGGATTTTTATTTATACAATATAATCACCTAATCTACACTTTATCCCTTCCAAGAGATATAATCATCTAAACAACCAAACCTATTATTCAGAAATGCCAAACTAAGCCTAAATTTGCTCCAGAGGCAAGTTCCAAGTAGCTTGTACTTTGTACTTGGGATAGTCATTGCTCAAGTTCCAAGTTTGTATAGCTCTAGCTCCCTGTGGATCTGATTAGCAGCCATATTGATGTGCTTACTATGCATTTATGATGGATTACTGTTGTACAAACGATAAGGAGCTGGTTGATTCATTTTTTGTTGGATGAGCTTTCATCTCATGTTTGTGTAGAACATGGTGAAAGTTGGATTATTGCCATTGGCCATTGCCCCTTATTTTCTCAGAATTATGTTTTAGTGGTATTTTTTATAGGCCACCTCTGGATGATTAACTGATCTGTTCATGTACAAATTAGATATTTAGCTGATATTTGTTTTACAGGCCACTAGTGAACTAAAGTTTCAAGATCTTCCTAGTGGAGTAAGAGATTTCTTCAGTACACATGTTGTAGATCAATGTCTTGCTTCTTCAGAACACACAATACCGAGGTTCTCTGTGAATGTTGACAGCTACTTTAGCTGGGATCAGGTGATTGATTCATGCGCTTTGAGGTTATCACAGGACTTAATTCAGCATCATGTTCAATTGTTGCATGGCAGAGCTCATGACAATCATGATGAACAGAAAGAAGTCTTTGTTCCCATGGAAATTAGTGCACCAGGTGAATGTAAATCCAGTGAGAATAAGGAATCCAGAATATTAACAAAATCTCCTTCGTACGTTGATAAGCCACCCTCATGTGGGGTCTCTTCAAGGGAGAATCCTACTCAGTTTGCCACGTGCAGTGCTCAGCAAGGTAAAGAGGAAAATGTTGAGAAAATTGATTTTAACGATAGTGTCCCAAAAAATCCTTCTAGTAGAATTGTGAAAGGGAATGAATCACTTGCTATTATTGGCTTTGGAATTCAAATACTACAACACCCGCAGTTCTCTAAACTTTGTTGGGTTACCTCAAAACTGCGGGAAGGCCCCTGCACTGATATAAATGGACCGTGGAAAGGCTGGCCATTTAATTCCTGTTTATTACATAGCAGTACCTCACCTGATAAGTTATTATCTGGAGGAAACAATGTTCTTAAGGGCAAGGAAAAGATTCTGTGCGTGAGAGGATTGGTTGCTGTTGGCTTATTAGCATATAGAGGTGTTTATGCATCTGTTATGGAAGTCTGCGCTGAGGTGAGAAAGGTCTTAGAACTGTTAGTTGGACAGATCCGAACTAAAATTTTGGAAAAGAAAAGTCGATATCGGTACTTTCATATTCTATCTCAAGTAGCTTATCTGGATGATATTGTCAATAGCTGGGCGTACACCTTCCAAAGGTAGGCCTGATGAGCTTTGTCTTTGTGTTTCTATTGATTGTCGCTTTATTGTTTCCTTTGAAGTTAGGTGAAGTATACAGCTTTCAGTCAGCAAAAACATGTTGGTACCTCATACTGCTGATCTTGTGACAAAGTTGTTCTGACCTTTTTTTTTTTTGCCTTTTCTACAGATTACATATTGATAATAGGACAGGAGCATCAGGTACAAAGATAACAAGTCTAGGAAAGTCATGCACAAGAGAGTGTCAAAGCACCAGTTATGCGGCAGAAAGCAATGTACAGGTTGCTCCTGCTGGCTGCTCGGAGGTCCAAGACATTCCACCCCAACACACACATGACCATCAGGTTGCTCCTGCTGGCTGCTCGGAGGTTCAAGAGTTTCCACCCCAACACACACATGACCATCAGGTTGCTCCCGCTTGCTGTCCTAGTGAGATGCAAGACAATCCAGTCCAACATGCTCCAGACCAACTTGAAATCCATAATATGGTCTGTGACCTTGATAATGATCATGTGACACATATATCCAGCATTGATGCAGTGGAACATGATATTGTCCGTTCAGCTTCACCTGATGTTAACAAGGGTTCCCTTACAGTTACACCTGCAGATACAGTAACAAATGATGGAGAATCTGGTGGGGTAAACAATGATGGGAAAATTTTCAGAGTAACCAATGGTGAAGAAAACTGCAGATCAGATATTCAAAGATCTGAAGGCCACACTGAATCTGTTGAAGATTTCAATGATTTCCAAAGGGCAGAAAATTCTGTTGCATCCTCAGCTAGTATTGACAATGCAGGAATATCCACGAACATGGTGTCTTCTGGAGCTCATGGCGATGGTAATCAGTTGAATACCAATTTTCCTCAGAATGATGTTGAATCAGATCATTTGTTTAATGGTCAACCGCAAGGTAGCATAAAGATTCTCTCGGTTCCAAAATCTTCGTGTCTTTACAAATGTTGCTCTGCATGCTTCCATGCTGTTTATAAGATGGCTCATGATATTCTTTCAAATTCAGTAAGGCCTAATCTGCATTGCTTAACGGTTGATGATATGCATGACATTCTCTCATCATGGTCATTGAATCTACTAGCAACAGTTAGAAAATGGTACAGCTCTCAAGATATAGTTGGTTGTAAAGAAAATTTTGGAAAAAGGTCCTATCGAGAAATCCTCTCAGAGCATTGTGTTTGTCAGAGTGATGCTAGTTTTCTTTCAAGGGAGTGCACATGCCACATGGAAAGCAATGAAGACGCTGGAACCATAAATAATGAGAGCCATTCTCTGTGTCGACAACCATTAAGTTTTTTCTTTAAAGATGGTGTATTGATGCCGCCAGATCTCACTGCAGAAACCGCACTTCATTGCAGCTTTAGGAGATTATGTGTTTGCTCAATGCTAGGAGCAATTTCTATGTTCAATCAGATCTGCAGTTGATGTGACCTTGTGATGCAGATAAAGATTCAGTGTGTACTTTAATACTAAAGAAGCCACAGTTCTGATTTTGCCGTGAGCTGGCCCACCTCCAGTGTTGTACATACCAAAAGATTATCAGGTCTTCTACTTTTTCACGGGATTCGTTTGTTTCCCTGTGTAGCTGGTAGTTGCTTCCAATTCTCATCCTTGATGCACCTTTCAAGCTAGCCTTTTGCAAATAAATTGCCTTAATCGGTTATGGTCACCAGTGGGACGCTGGCACATGTAATTGTTGGGAGACCAGGATTGGTTGAAGAGAAGTGAAGCTATTGATCTTCTGCTTGTTAATTAAGTGGCTCTGTTGTAGACAAGGACTGCTGTTACTGATGCTGGAATCTGTAAAACTAGCTGATTGGTGATGCCTTCTGAAATCTCATTGTATTATGTATTATAACTCAATTAAGCCTTCCAAGTTGAAACAAGATTGACAAATACTAGCAAATGTTTTGAGTTGTATCTTCAGACTGGTCACTGGTATTCTTTCTAATGAGCATTTAACATTTAGCATGATAATTCTGTACAATTATGAGTATGCTGTTTTTAGACATGCATGAATTCGAAATTATGATTTTTCATTACTTGTTAGAATGTACATATTTCTTTATGATTTTTCATTACTTGTTAGAATGTACATATTTCTACTTTCTAATGGAAGCCCTTTTTGGCAATGGAAATAATGTTTAACAAATGATGGTTTTTGTTGGTTTGGTGTTGGTGACATGAATTAAACTTCTCATTTGATGCTTTTGCTGATTGTTAAGTGCATATACTAATTTGTTTCAGTAGGTGTCTTGTACACACTTGTTTCTCTGATCTTTGCACTGAATCAAGCGATGGTTGATGGGTTAGAGCCCCATTGGCCATCTATACAACGGTTTGGTCGCTAGGCCTAGTGGCCTACTACTGCCAGTTGCATAGCCATGCACCCATGACATGAGCTGATTAGGTCAGGGCCTCAGGGGTGTTACCTGGCTGTTGTGTATCTCTTTCGTAGCAAAGCAGTTCCACTGGGTATTCTTTGTTGGCCTAGGGTTAGTTGGCAGGCATGCTCTTCTACTGGGATGTGACCTGCCTATGTTGTTAGAATCTATACTTCGTAACTTATTTGGACTGACTCCAGATGGTGAACTAGTACTTGTGTAGAGCTGGTACTAATACTGGCCAGGATTACTATTTGAAAATGTGGTCATTTTTTGCGTCTGAAAACAGGAAAAAGCCAGCTATTGTCCAGTTTCTGGCAGAAGCTTGCTGACTTACGAGAAACTCTGACTGGGATGACCAGGAACTGTCAGTAGCGCGATTGTTATTCTTGGGATTTTGAATTGTGATGTTGGTGCGTCTCCTGATTTTCTGATTGGGTTTGACAGTGAAGTTGTCTGGACCAGACATCAGCAAGTCCCCGGACTAATTTTCACATCATTTGTGTTACTGTAACCTACACTGGCTTCTATTTAAAGGAAAAAGGCCTACATACACTTCACTCCAATCATATTGGTTCTTACGATGGACCTCTTGTGTTGCATAGCATTTGCTTTGTTAGGCTTATTTAAACGTGCTTGAGCTGTCTTGAGCTACCACAGGGAGCGGCTTTCCCAGACCAAAGTTTAAACCCCATATATATTGAGAAGCCCAAGTTATAGTGCTGCTTAATACTCGTGTCACTTTGTGACGGCTGGAGGCTAGTACTTGTATTTGACTTGCAGAGCATTACACTGGCAGCTCTTTCTGAATGAACTGTGTAATATGAAGCTTACCTTTTGCAGTTAAGGTCGTGGGAGGTGAATAGAGTGAACAAAACTATCACGATGGGTTATTAAAGGGAGCACCAATAGCTTGTAGTACTTCAAAAACTTATCGTGAAGCAAACTAATGTCTCCGATGGTTCTATCCAAGTCTTGTTCCTTCGAGCTATTCCACCACCAGAAAGTCTTGTATCTGTTCATGTGGGTTGATATTACACAGACCGGTGAGTATGGACTGCTTATAATAAGAAAGCTACTCATACTACTACATGGTGGTTCAAGTGACCTCTTGTGTGTAATATTGTGCATTGTGGATTGCTCGTGTGTCCATGGGACAAATCCCATTTGAAATGGATGGTGAGAGTTTGTCAAATGCTGATTTGTTGATTTGAGGGTGAAAAGGAAATCCCACGGGCTGGATTGCTCGTGTGTCCATGGGACATATCCCATTTGAAATGGATATGCTCGCCTTCTTCCTTCCCATCCTTAGTTTAAGACAGTGTTTCGACAAGACAGTCGTGTTAGGGTATCGGCGACTTCGAGGAGGACCCCGAAGAGGTTGAAGTGAAACAAAGTAAATAATCTGCAGAAACATAAGATGCCGAATGCCTAATGATTCTATTGATTGTCCTTCAATACAATGGTGTTTTTTTCTTCACTTTGTATACATTTGCCTAATGGACTGTAACTTGTCAAAACTTCAATGCAGTTACGGGCGAAATAGAAAACCACAAGAAATGACACAATAACATAAGAGATGGCATGGTATTGTACGTTTGTTACTGATAAATGGTATAACGCTTTCCATATCAACGCTATGCTAGACGAGATTAATTGCACTAAATCCGGCCTGCGATTTGAATATTTGATAGTTCTGAAGTGTCACTGTTGTTCAAATCTTGTATCAGGTGCAGGGATCGGTTTACTGGAGGTTACCGGCTGGTAACCGCCGGTAACCGGAATTACCGCCTGAGACCGGGAATAAAAATACCGTCCGAAATATGAAATGCGAAATTATTGAGACTTGAGAGCAGCAGCAAGCAGGAGGGAGCAGCAGCAGCACGCAGCAAGCAGCAGCTGAAGACAGCAAACTAAAGTCTGGTTTTTGAGCTGCTTAACATCTGCTCCTTCTTCTCTTATATTTATAGCTAGAAGTTTACAAGTAGATAAGGCATGCATGCAGGTATGCGTGCTGCGTGCTGCATGCTGAGTATTAAAGACATGCAGAATACTAAAGGATTACAAGCGCAGTATACTAAGAGATAATAACCGCAGCGCATGGGATACATGCAGAGTTTAAATGGCATGCGCATGCATGCATGCACAAGACTCCAAGAGACAAGGCATGCGCAACACTTAAGCAATGCATGAATACTAAGAGACTACATGCACACAGGATTAATTGCTAACAGCAGCAGCACGCAGCCAGCACCAGCAGCAGCTTTTTCCATACTCATTCCACCGGTTTTTCCGGTTTTCTCACCGGTAAACCGGTAACCGGGCCGATAACCAGACGGTTACCGGTCTCCTCCCGCCCCGCCAAAAAAATTCATTTGCCAAATTTCATCCGGTTTGAAACCGGGATTTCCGGTAACCGGCCGGTTACCGGTACCGCCCGGCGGCCGGGATTCGCCCCGGTACCGGTTTTTCGATCCTTGATCAGGTGCACGCATGCACATGGTTTTTCAAAATCTTAGCCAATAGTATGTTATTCTGATAGAACTTAGAAGCAAGAAAAACTAGTTTCAATTTTGAGTAGATGAACTTTCCAACGTGACGACTGTACTTGTATCAGCAACAACAACAAAACCTTTTCGACTGTACCTGTATCTTAAAGAAAATATTAATGTTCTTTGTACAGGAGTAATACATAAAGAAAAAACTCATTTGACGAATGTATAAGTTACCAAATGATAGAAGACACTAGATAAAACACACTTTTGTGAAACCACGTTTCCATCTCAGTTTGTCTGATTTGATAACTAATATCCAGATAATCTGCTGAAATTCACTAATATTGATGATATTGTTCTGCAGTTTGTTTGCATTTCACTAAATATTGATGAGATTTTCAGTGGCTTATGGCTTATGAAACTGTAAAGGAAAAACAACCAGCGTAGAATAAAGGATTATGCTGCTCTGTTGTAGATCCATGTCCGGAAACTTGTTAAGTAACTCCCCCAAACCTTTTCCTTTACAACAGACAGTAATTTCTAATACAATCCTCACTAAACCAAAATCGGTAATAAAACACGGCAAAATGGCATGAATAAACATACCCTGTACCTAATTCCTTGTACCAGCCTGGCAGCTTCTCAGGATACCAAACATAAAAAAAGCAAGGCAGAAAATCGGAATAATAGATCTAAACTTTCAATTTTATATCGTAAGGTACACAATATACAAATGACATAATTGTTTTCTACTTTTAATTGTTTTTTCTTCTAAAGAGTAGTGTGGACAATAGACAGCCCTGTTTAATTTGTATCCTTGCTTCTGGTGACAGGTCATCAAAAGTATGCAGGGTGATAATCTTCATCATCGTAGACCATGAGATCTTTTGCAATCTGATCCATTGTTGGCCTCTTGCTTCTTTCTTCAAGGCATGAAACAGCTATCCTCATCATCACTGTTGCTTGATCATGATTGAAATGCCCTTTCAGCCTAGCATCCACTATATCCAGGTCAGCACCATTAGCGAGCATCTGTTTCACCGCTTAAACAAATTGCATCAAATCCATCTCTTCTTCGCCTGCTGTTATCCCATTCGAATTCAATATGGTTCATGTGCTGTTTTTGGTGACGAGGACTTCGGGTGGGTTCTTTTGGGGTTTATGAATTGGCTTTTTAAGTAACTAATTTTCAAGCGGAATATCTTTTCAGGATAGAGTTTATAAGTCGACTATAGTCTATCTCGACTCCATCTATATCGGTTAAAATCACACACAAGTATCTCTCTTCGTACTCTTTCTTGTGAATAGATAGAATTCACAAATTTAAACTAAAAATTATAAATCATATTTCAAAAGAACTTACCCACGGATAGATTGGAAAATGACTTACCGGTTGCAGTCCTGCTCTATAATTAAAGTCTTTACTCTTCAGTTTATTTTGAAAGCGTAGAAGTGAAGCTTCTGTTTGTCTGTTTCTTTTCGGTACACATGTTGCTCCACGCGGTGATAAGAAAAGTTTTCTGTAGTATTTTAGTCAGCTAGTCGCTGCTTCAAATGACTGGCCTTTTAATTATCTGCTCCAACATGTTCCCATGTGATCACCTGATCGCCATCATGTGTGTCGTTTATCTCAGCTATTCTATACAGTACTGCTGACCTAGGGGCAGTCTGCCTCTATTTTTGGCCCCGCATTAAACAGTTTTAACTTTTGTTTTTTTTATCTTTTGATTTTTTTTAAATCAGAAGCTACTTAAAATGCTCGATTTCTATTTTTTATTTTTTCTTATTATTTCTTTGCATTGTTCATATCGATATAATAATTTTTAAATTTTTTATTATTTTTAATTAAATAATTTAGAAAAAAAATTAACCGTCGCTATAGTACTATTTCAGCTTAAAGCCAATGACTTAAACTATAAGCTAAAAACTTAAGCTTTTTAGAACAAGCTAAAGGCATAAGCCAGAGGCTTAAGCGCCGTCGTATTTCTTCTGGCAGTGGGATTGGGAGCGGAGTTTTGACTGGCAGGTGGGAACTACTGAACAAGTGCGAAGCACCATCTGTGTCTGTCTCACTTAGTTTCCTACAAAAAAAAGGGGCGAAGTCTCACCTAATAGCTTTGGCATCTTGTCTCATTTCCTAAAACTTTCATGAAGATGTCAGCGAGCCGAGCTTGATTGTTGCAGACGGAGGCTGGCTTTGCGTCGGCAGTCTGGTCCTGCTAGTGTTGGGGGGCAGTGTTTAACAGTTGTCGGTAGGTCTCGTCGAAAAATGCCCGAAAATGCCACGTCCACCAGATCAAGGCTACCGGGCGAATCGATTGGTGAAGCTTGCCATTTTGTGGATCTGGCGATCTCTCTGGGATCTCCTCGTGGTGATATGCTAAGGACGCTTCTTCTGAGCTTTTTTCTAAGTACAACAGTATTCCATGTGGATCGGTAAATAGTGTCTTAAAATTTCTCTAAGTTTCTATCAATCATTCATTCTAATAGCTATAAAGCTATAAAAATTAAGGATAAAAAGGTATCACAAAACCAGCAAATCAAAAAGTCAAAAACCGAGGAATAAAAAGTTAGCACCGCTACAGTACTGCGCTACAATTGATTTAATCCGATGAACAGTAAAATTAGTACTATTTTAAAAACAAAAATCTATGTAACTTTCGATCCGTCAAACCAAATTACTTGAAACTTGTCATGCACATTATTTAGTATGTCAGAAATCTATTCCAATCAACAATCAAGAGAATCATTGCCAAAATTCTGATCTTTTTGCAATTAAAGAAAGAGTGAATCAAAACTAAGCAAAAACCAAAAACGGTAAATACGACTTGCTCATGGGTGGACGATGGCTAACATGGCTCTAGATATATTTTTACATGTCATAGTAAGCTAGAGCACTGAAGAAATCAAGCTAAAAACTATCGGATCACAAAATCACTAATTGAGACTAAAATCAAGCAAAATCGAGTTTCTTCGTGAACTTGCTATCAAAGTGGTTAGATGGGTGAAGATTAATTTCTAGATGTTATCTCCATCTCATATATGTCTTTGGCACAACAAAATCGAGAAGAGGGAAAATCCAATCAAATCAAGAGCAAATCAATTAAACACAAGAGAGATTCATAGAGATAAACAAAAATTGATGTATTGCTACTTGAGGATGATCTAGAGGATAAGAGAACACACCACAATACTCACACTTCTCTCAAACCCTAACCCTAGAACTCATGAACACTTTTGATGATTTCGAAAAACCAATATATGAAAGTGCAACCATCCTTTTTGAGTTTTACTCCCTTTGCTCTTGTGAGTTCTCTTGGATTCATGAGAAGGATCCCCCTGGGATTCCCCTAGTTCGTGCTCTACGGTTCTAGCTGTTTTATGTGGATTAGTCCTGGCTAGTTGTTCTGCAATTGTTCGGATAGCGGGTCCAAGTTCTTGTAGTTTTGGATCGTCTTCCCAAACGCACGGGTCGCAACCAACCTTGGTAGGTATAAAGTTAGGTATCCCCGCTGTTCTTCAGCAATTATCCTCAATATCTTACCTATGCCGTGAAGATCGGGCCACCCATATAACCCTCCTTCCATCATATGGTATTAGAGCTTTCGTTGACATGGTAGGTTTTTGCCATCCATATATAAGCCTTTCATTCCATCGTGTGTTCTTGTTGTTTTGTTCCCTTCCTAGAGTCCACAAACTACCCATAATATACCTAGAGCCCTTATTTGGTACTGCTAATCTTATGGTTGCTCGTGTTCATCTAGTTGTTGGTTACAATCGTTATTTTGCACCATGGTTATTTCCTTTCTACACCCTCTTAGAATCAAGTGGTTGTTCTAAAAAAGAAAAGAGAGAAAAAAAGATGAAAACTGTAGCAAAAAAAGGGAAAAGAAAGGTTGTGCTGTGGTTTAATTCAGATTCATTGATTTGACTTGTGGTGCTTTGGACCTGCAACATCCATTGTTCTTTGCATGGTTTATGCTACTTGATTTCAGTACCACAACCCTCCTTGAGTAGCCCACCAAGCTCCACTCAAAACCGAGGCTAGTTCTTGTGATCCCTGATGTTCAATCACTAAATCACTTTCGGGTAAATTACCACATTGCACAATCACGGTCCAACGAGAATACATAAGAGCATCGGTGAGTAGGAGGTGAGATTGTGTGATTCCACAAATTTTACCTATACCACTATATATTGGTTCTAACTAACATGGCAAAATCTTAGTCAGTGTTGCGGCTGTTAACTTTTTCTGAGTCAAAAATGAGAAAAAAATAATAAAAAAGAGAAAAATACCTCTATATCTTTTTGGGACAATACAAAGGAATAAGGGAGAAATAAAAAAGCTAAAAAGCCGAAATTAAAAAACCGGTGCATTCCAAATGACTGCTAAAGTCGTTTGGAGCAGGTCGTAATCACCTAGTTTCATTCAACTCTGAAATGTGGAGTTTACAATTCTCTATACACTGCAGTCCGTAACCGAAATGTTTTTTGCATTCAACTTAGCAACTGGACTTACTTAAAAGTAAGTGTGCGATTTTCGTTTTGCAAAGGTGCTGAAAGTTTGAGACCAATGTATTATCTTCCAAATTTGAACTTCGGAAAAAACATGCGAACACATCTCTCGGTAAATTTTATCATGTCTCTTCAAGAAAAAGTTTGCGATTCATCATCATTTCTCCCGCGACAACAAGATCTTATGGGAAAAAAGAAGATGCACGCATGTTCCATGACACGAAAGGCAAAAGCCCAGTAGCCTTCGTAGTGGGTCGGCCCAGTACAAGCAAATCTCCACCTTCCGACCCCGGTTCCACTTCCAAGCCATCGGTCAGCTTCCTCGAAAAAATCATCCCGTCAGATATGGACCGTAGGATGGGGCATCCAACGACACCCGCGCGCACGTAATATGTAGCCTGGGTCGCGCACCGAGATGCTTTCGCGGCGGAAGCAGCCGCGCGCCTCGACCCAGGCTGCTTGGTGCCCCGCTCCGCCACTACCGGCAGCGCACACCGTTTGGGTCGTCGTTGGGCCTGCGCGCGCAAGGATTATCCGTTGGTATTGCACTAGCGCACGGGCGCACGGTGCGTGGAGTGGGACGCCAGGGAGGTTAATTACCACGACATTTTACGGCCTTTTTGTTTCCATCTATGGTCTATGATTTCTCATAAATAAATATGATAATTTTTTCTTTGTCCTTTTGAAGTAATTTATCAGGACAACCTTTTCAAAGCAGTTTATTTGTTTATTAATATTTAGTTTGTTCGCACAAACGCTCATGTTCATGCTAAAACCAAAAGCCACCAGACATAGCTGAAGTGGGAGTGTTACGAAACCGATCCCCCTAAGGGGTTATGGCCGGCCAAGGTGGGCCCCACGATTTCCTTTCGTCATCTCCAATTCAAAGATGTTGGCGCATACCAAAAGAAGTATAAGCTATAAATATAGGGGAGATGCTATCTATTATATACACATCAAGTCATATCAATAAAGAAGATCACTAGAGTGTTCATTCATATCTTTGTTCATTGTTCAACTACTTTTGTTATTGCTAATTGCTTATGTTATTCTTAATTTCTAGTTGTGTTGATTGGCCATTGGATTGATCGGCGACACTAGTTATTCAACACTGTAGCATCGTATGACACAATCAGAGGGAGGTGAATGATTGTCTTAGCTTTTTGAAACATGAAACAAAAACTAAAAGTAGAGGAAAAATAATCTAAATTACCGGATGTAGATTATGACCACAAGACACTGATTGGCTCGCACGTGCTCAATGAACACTTCGATTGTCCGACCGCTCCTTTCAATCGCTCGCTACAACCGCCAACGCACGTAGTCGTAATCTCCCTCCGCTCGAAGACTACAGCTGCCTGAACGCCTTGATCGCTCGAACGAGTATACGTCGGAGACAGAAGAAAAATGATACTCAGAAAACACGTCGCCGATGCCAGCAAAATTTTCTTGGAATAGATCTGATCTATTATTTATATATCATAGATGTGGTTACAAAATGCCCTTGTGGTACCCCTAAAAGCTCTCTCGGTGAAACCCTTCCAAACACGGGTTTTACCATATCTATAAACCTTCCCATTACAGACTCCTTCCACAACGTCTCCAATCTCACCACGTGACAAAGCCTCTAGGACGCACCTGTTGTATCTCCATCACGCATCACCAACTCCCGTATCGAAGCCTCTAGGGCCGCATCTCCTATAGCTTCTCCATGCATCATCACGTGCTTTAATGTGAACCCGATCACCTCGTGTGACATCTCGACTGCCTGGACCTCAGATTACCCTCATCCTAGTCCTAGTCTTCCTTGTTACCAACTGTAATTGTCTCCACCCCTCCACACATTATCCACCTTCGATCTCCACATACTCCAGCATAAGCCCGACCACCTCACGTGACATCCTGACCGCCTGGACTTTATATTAACTCCTCCTAGTCCCAGTCCTCCTTGTCACTGACTATGGTCGTCTCCACACTCGCCTGGACATGCAAAGACCAAAGAAACTTTTTTTGGCACAAGTTATCCACAAATTGACCGTCATCAACACACACACTCACACCACCCTTATCCATCCATAAATAAGAACAAAACCATTCAGGACTATCAACCAGGTCGTCCACGACCACACATTCTATCACTTTTCATAAAATAGCTCCAGACAACTCATTATGACAGTTAGCTCAACAAGCACTCGAAAATCACAAGTACTCAGAAAATACTATCGCTCCGCACAAAACACTAAAAAAAACAAGCATCACTACTGACTACTGAGAACCAAGTCCTTCTGACTATCGAGTACTCCCATCTTCCGAGTACTGAAACCTTTGAGTATTGTTCCTTTGAACATTGTTCACCAATCACCGAGTACCTACCTGGTATTGTAGCACCAACCGCCAATCACTGACCATCATGCGCAGACCATTTAACGACTAACCCTACACGAGTACTCTAGGTACTCAAAGATCATAAGAATTGAAGTACTCATACCAACCATAAAGTCTATGAGTACCAACCGTGAAGCCTACGACAACCGATCACAAAACCTTCAACAACCGAAGACAATGGCAATAGACTACAAAGTCTACATATGAAAACAAGACTACAAAATGTACGACTATAACAATAGTCTGTAAAGTCTACGACCATTGACCGGTAAAATCTTCGACTATCGAGTACCGATTAGTAAAGTCTACGAGTATCGAGTACCGACCAGTTACAGTAGCTACGACCACGGAAGAAGTGTTGTAGCTACGATTATGAAAAAGTATTGTAGATACTATTACCTTCAGTGGTTGTTCTGTCGTGGTTGAAGTTGAATGTGATCGAAGCCAGACATGATCGAAGTAGAACGTGATCGAAGCCGGACGTGGTTGAAGTAGAACGTAGTTGTAGTCAAACGTGGTCGAAAGCTGTCGTGGTCGAAGTCGATCGTGGTTGAAAGTTGCCATGGTCGGAGTTAGCCGTGCGATCCTTCGATGCCACTCGAATGTCATCCGATGCTCTGTTTTCACTCAAACGTCGTCCGATGACCTGATGCTACTCGAACACCGTCCGATCCTCCTTGGATCCAATCGAAACCACTCGGACTGGTTTGAACCTAGTCGGACACTTACCAGATGTTGAATATGATCACTCAGAAGTTGTAGTTATTTACGACCGCGTTGATGTTGATTTTGACTACGACCATGTCTTCCTCTGCAGATGTCGACTTCAACCGCTTGCTCATAGATGACTTTGACCGCTTCTGCATATGACCACAAGTAGCAGTCGTAACCTTCATCCGCTACAGTAGCGCTTTATCTTTCGGATTAGTCTGAACAGTTGCAACTAGCGATCCACCTAGTAAATAATCAACAGTCGAAAAACAATAACTCTTCGGACCACTCCAATCGCACGAGATGGTGTTCAACTGATTTGAACATTTCGACGCTAGTTAGACTATCAAAATGGCTTAGATGAAGATCAGATGGTATGAACTTCTTCACTGATTGGACTGGTCTGATCAGCTTCTTCTTCGCAACTCAAAACCACTTGGGGTTGATAGAAACACTCAGAGAAGTAAAAAACCACATGAACTTGAAACCTTTGACTGCGATCGATCAAAACTTCCATAAATGCAAGATCCAAAGCAATCCAAAAGTGAATTATTCATCATCACTTTATTTATGACTAGACACATGGTCTAACAATCCCCCCTTGATGAATACATCAACAACACCTCAAAAACTCTCGAATGAATTGCGTTTTGAAATAAAAGCAAAATTTGCGAAACTAAGCAAACACTCGGCAAAACTCATAAAACTCCCATCAACACAAGAGAAGTAATTTTATTAAAGTAATTTTATCAAATTTCTCCAATTACTATCAATTTTCTCAATTTTCTCAAGCAATTGAAAATTCTCCTGCTTTCTTCTAATTTCTCCCCCTTTAGCAATGTAATCATCAAGACATTCAGAGATAGGATAATTCTAAGAAGGAGCCATGAGAGTAAAAATTAAGAAGTTTTGTAGATTATACAAGTCACATTGAATTGATTTAATAATTTGACCAAGCCATCCATTTGAATAGAACTACCTAGACCATATAAAGTCATATATCATATAACAATATCAAAACAAGTTTTTCAATATGATTAAGCGATTTATATCAATGAAAAACATCTCAATAATCTCTAAACCAACTATAAAGAGCAGAATGAGATATCACACCGAAAAGTGAAAAGCCTAAAAGTGAAGCAAACTTTAAATCTAGACGAGCTAGCAGTCTTATGTAACAACCTATTGCTTCATAATCAATTCTTAAGCATGTGGCATGCTTGTAGCATACTTCTTTTCATATCTAAAGCACATATTTTTTATAAATGGTGGTATGCTTGAAGCATACTTCTTTTCATTCGTGCATTTTTTTGTGCCCTTTTCTTTTGTTTGACCATGGCATGCTTGAAACATACATTTTTTTCACTTGTGCACCTTTTTATGCCTTTTCTTTTGTATAACCTGCCAATTGAGTGAGTATAAAAAAGATTGAATATGAAACAAACAAGCCTCATAGCCAGGATTTAAAAGAAGACTCGCAATCATCTAATCCTTTCAGATGAACATTACAAAGTGCTAGCTATAATCAGTCTAGTCAAAGCATTCTGCTATGTCATATTTTAATTCAAGTATAGCAAATTCATTACTACCACTGCTACAGACAGCCCTATCACAGACGGTTCGGAACCGTCATCACAGACGGTTTCTGAACCGTCAGTGTTTAGGTGTCAGTGATAGTTGGTGGTTATCACAGACGGTTCCCGAGCCGTCTGTGATAACTACATTACAGACGGTCTTGATTTCTAACCGTCTGTGATAGACGAGTATCACAGACGGATTTTTATAAACAACCGTCTGTGATACTCTCTATCACAGACGGTTAGTAATCAAGACCGTCTGTGATACGAGACTATCACAGACGGTTAGTAATCAAGACCGTCTGTGATACGAGACTATCACAGACGGTTGTTTATAACCAACCGTCTGTGATACTCGTCTATCACATACGGTTAGTAATCAAGACCGTCTGTGATACGAGACTATCACAGACGGTTGTTTATAACCAACCGTCTGTGATACTCGTCTATCACAGACGGTTAGTAATCAAGACCGTCTGTGATATACAAATATCACAGACGGTTAGTAGTAAGGGCCGTCTGTGATATCATTCACACCACAGACGGCACTCTTTGAAACCGTCTGTGATATTGTATCACAGACGGTTTTTAATAACGAACCGTCTGTGATACCAAGTGCATCATCCATTTTATTTGCTGTTTCTTGGCTAGCCTCAGGATATGCTAGCCATGCCCTCTGAAAGCAAGTAAGCAAGCAGATTACAGATAAATGACAGATATAAGTTAATTGCAACTCATAGTAAATTACAACAAAATTCGATACACAGATGAATGTAACAAACGGCCAGCAGATCACATACATATATAGAATGAAAATCGTTACACAAAATCTGACAAATGCATTTAGTTGAAGGAATTGTTTGATTTGTACAGTTGAATCCAATGTTTCAACATCTAATTATCACCATTGCCGGCGTAGAACTCTCCACTCTTACTTATGACCTCTGCTACCAAGAATTGGGAGATGATTGCACGAATTTCGACGAGATTGTCAAGATCATATGCACTTTGGTCGAACTTCACCCGCTGTCGCTACGAGCAATGTTAAGTCATTCATTAGCATATGTGTGTAATATAAATACATATATATAATCAGAAAATAATAATTATTGGAAGGACCTGACAAACCTCTGGATCATTGATCTTAGTACTCATGATTTCCTGCATATGGCGGCAAACGTAGAATCCACATACGTTGCCTTGTAGCTGCTGGTGGCACTGCAAAAATAGAATTACATACATCGGTATTGTCAATTCTAGAGGCATTATAACAAAGTATGATATAGGATTGTTGTGTTGTAGAGGGTACCGGAAATCGCGTCTGGTGTCGTAGCGTGTCACTGGATTTTATATCGTGTGATCCTCCTTGGGCAACATATTCGGCAAAAGCCCTACGTGATTCAAAAAACTTAGCCTCGGCCGTGGCAAACAAAAGAAATATTACAATAGAGTTATGTATGGAGGAAATGAGTTTACCTGTTAAGTACTTCTTGCACAGGACTGAAGTCGTGGTTGCTCCTAAGGAGGGAATCAAGGTATATTACCTTGCTCCACTTTGGTACAATCACAATCAAAATCCAGTGATGCCTAGTCATGTGTGTCGCCATAGTGATTAATCCTAAGTTCATGCTGCATGTAAAGTACAAATGAAACATATGTGTGGCAACTAGTGAAGCACTTACCCTTGGTTGAAGGGTACCATGACGTACTCCTTGTCGCTGTGAGCAATCAATCCCCTCGTTATGTAACCTTGCACGAAGGATGCATCTGCGTTGATAGATTGCTCGGAGACCAAGTGAGGGTCGAGGAAACCCACTGCCACTGGTCGTCGCGTTCGCCGGACTTCTTGGATCATGTATCTATACGTAAAGAAAGAGTAATGACATTTATCTGTATAACGTGAATGTAGAAATTCATTGTACAGTACACTTACAGTGTCCAGCATCGTAGAAGTGAGGCGTCGAGTTCGTCGAGATTGAATAGTAAGAATAAATCTTCGAATGTCACGACGATGTAGCCCGTGTCGTGGAGGAAATGTGTCTCGTTATATTTCAGAGTGAATGCACTCTGCCGGTTTGGCTTCAAGTTGGACTTCTCCATGTACCAGGCATGCAATCTATTGCAAATCATACCAAGATGGCGTAATTGTGAGTCGGGCACCAACGACACTCCTAGAGTAAACGTCCATGGCACGGGACGCGGCTTAATTTTCTTCGCATGAGCCTTGGAGGCCTTGGAGCCTCGCTTGTGAGATGTTCTCGGTGGCGTCTCGGCGGGAGCCGATGCAACAGACTTTACTGGATTTGGAGGTGGAGGTGGAGCCACCGGAGCCGATGTGCCAGGTCCAGGGCGACGTCCCTCTTGGGCCACTGGATGTGAAGATTGTGGCACGGACATGTCGAGGACGATGTCCCTCTTGGGCCACTGAACGAATGTGTGGACGGCATCCCCTAATGTCTTAATCTCTTCGTTTGGGGGCTTCTCAAGAGGGACGGACTTAAAAATATCATTAATCATGTCCACCTGGACCTTTATGAAACCGATGTCTACTTGTACACCGTGCACCAGCGTCCCTGGCAGCAATGGATACACCAGCGTCCCTGGCAGCAATGGATACACCATGCCGCGCCCAGCGTCAACGGGAATAGAGCCAACAAGCCTGACTTTGAGGCTGCAAGGCATGGGCTCCTACATAACGATACAAGAGATGAGTTAATGCGTCCACCAGAGAGATCTACGTACCATTCCAAAGAGGTACATTACCTGAATGTCATCAATACGTAAGTGGTCGTCGCTATGTTCAGAAATTGGTGTGGACGCGCAGCTACTGCGACGTTGAGGGGGACTGGGTACCGCAATACTAGGAGTGGGTTGCGATTGGTTGCGGACTTGTCTCAGTTCTTCCCGCAACGAATCTATCTCTCCTCGAAGTGAGGCAGTCTGCTCTTGAAGTGAGGCAGATAGTTGTTCCTCAAGTTGAGCACGAAGCTCCTGTTTTATTTGTTCGCTGCGGTACGCCTTGGATCTCTTCCTACTCCTATATGTCTCGGAGTAATCTGGAAATCCATACCTCCAAGGTACATAAACCCCCATGCCTCGTGTGCGACCTGGGTGCTCCTTGTTTCCCAAGGCCTGTGACAGTAAATCTATCTCCCTATATTCTTCAAAGGAGCCACGAGAAGATTTGGTAGTCAATGATTGCTGCAAGAGGCAATTAATCATGTTATTTTTGAACCCATGAAGTTCAAGAGGTGTTAACAACTATATTGTTTAACATATTTTACCATGCGTTGGGACACTTCCTCATCTGCGGGGTTTTTGAAAGAGACACCTGAAGATGTGGTTGATGACCTCGCTCTTAACCAGTTTCGAGCGCGCTCGTTTGCGATCCCGGCAAATGGCGGAGAGGCCTCCGATCGGATTGCGACCTCATCCTGCATCCTCCATTGCGGGATTTTACCCGCGTACCCAGCAGTGCCGAGTCTGTGAGGGTGCGTGTTTTGTGACTGGAGATCCTTGTGCGCCGCACTTTGTTGTACAAATTCGGGCGTCGTCTTCATCTGCACAAAGGCCTCCCATGTTTTCGGCGACATGAAAGGATACTTCGTGAAGGGCGTGACAGCCTCGGCCACGTACTTCGTCACAAGAGTGCTCTTAAAATTCTTCCATGCTTTTCCCATCGCGAGGAGCGCTTGCCGTTGCACGAGTCCCTGTGCTTCTGCTGGGAACTCGAACGAATTTGTAAGTTCCTCCCATAGCTGATTTTTGTGATCCTTTGTCAAATCTTTCCAGCTTGCTATGGTGATGGGGACCCGTTGCCTTCCAATTATCCCGCAGGTAGTCCGAAATGATGACGCTGCTTTCGACGGTTCCAGAGGGACCCCATCCGGAGAGACCACCGTGATGGTCATTCGGGCCTCTGGCCTTTTCGATACTCCTCGGCCACGTTTAGATTTCGCAGTCTTGGGAGCGTGAGACCCAGATGACGACGACGAAGACTGTGTGGACGCCATCTCTCTTCTAAGAAAAAACTAACTGAAGTGAGCTATGGACCCAGCTTGTCAAAGTTCTATGAATCAAGTGACACAAACCAGTGCATCAAGTTCATTGAACAAGATACACTGGAGTGTGTCACTTGCTTTATGCCCTTTGACAAAGTTCTAACGATTAGCTAATTGCAGTGAGCTATGGGCCTTCCAAATAGACCTTGCAGTTAACAAGTGCAGCATATATTATATGCTACATAAAATACATGTGAAGCATATATCATAAAATACATGTGAAGCATATAACATGTTAAGTATATAACATAAAATACATGTGAAGCATATAACATAAAATACATGTGAAGCATATAACATAAAATACATGTGAAGCATATAACATAAAATACATGTGAAGCATATAACATAAAATACATGTGAAGCATATAACATAAAATACATGTGAAGCATATAACATGTGAAGCATATATATATCATAAAGCTAACATGTGAAGCACAGGGAGGGACCGGCGTCGGGAGGAGGCGGCGTCGGGAGGTAGCGGCGTCGGGAGGGACCGGCGTCGGGGGGGGGGGGGGGACCGCCGGCTTCGGGAGGGAGCGGCGTCGGGAGGGACCGGCGGCTTCGGGAGGGACCGGCGGCGTCGGGAGGGACCGGCGGTGGGAGGGAGCAAGACCTAGCTAGCAGGGGCGCTGCAGAGTGGAGACAAGAGACTGCGGCAGAGCGGACTCCGCAGACCTAGCTGCGGGTATTTAAAGATGATCTATCACAGACGGTTCTATCAATATAACCGTCTGTGATATGCATATTATCACAGACGGTTATATCGATAGAACCGTCTGTGATAATGCATATCACAGACGGTTATATTGATAGAACCGTCTGTGATAGCTCATTTTAAAATACCCGCAGCTAGGTCTGCGGAGTCCGCTCTGCCGCAGTCTCTTGTCTCCACTCTGCAGCGTCCCTGCTAGCTAGGTTTTGCTCCCTCCCACCCCTGCTACCCATATTATTACAGACGGTTATATCGATAGAATCGTCTGTGATGTGTTATCACAGACGGTTTCTTTTGATAAACCGCCTGTGATAGTTCACTATAAATACCCGCAGCTAGCTAGGTTCCTATGTCATTTTACAATTACAATATGGAACATAGATACATTTATGAAAAACGCAAGCATAACCATAAATATAACTATTTCATAGTTCCTTAGTCATTTTACAATTACAATGCATGGGTTCCTTAGTCATTTTACAATTACAATGGAACATACATACATTTATGAAAAACACAAGCATAACCTATATCATTTATTACACTTTGGCTATATCATTTTAAATAAAGCCCTTCACGATGATCGATACGCATATAGCTTGCTTCATCGCCTTGTTCTTCATCGAGCCTGATGCCGTCTCCGAATGGAGGCAAATCATCAAATTGATTGTACTCTTTCTCATCCACAACATTCTCAACCCCGACAATCCTTCTTTTTCCCTGAAGAACTACATGGCGCTTCTTATTTGCCGGGTCGGTTACATAAAATACTTGAACAACTTGCCTCGTGAGTACGAATGGTTCGTCTTTGTATCCTACATATTCGAGGTCCACGGTAGTGACGCCGTACTTGTCAACCTTTACACCCCGTGGGAGTTGGACCCAACGGCACCGAAATAGAGGAATTTTGAAAATTACGTAGTCAAGCTCCCAAATCTCCTCTACAAGCCCGTAGTACGAGCTTGGGCCAGCGGTACGGCCGTGTGAATCATAGGCATCTATGCGGACACCTGAGTTCTGCACTGTGCTCTTTCTATCTTGATCTGTTGTATAAAATGTGTAGCCATTAATGTCGTATCCTTGCCATGTCACAATTGTAAATTTTGGCCCTTTTGCCAACCATTGTAGTGTTTCATTTGACGACCTCCTAGTCAATTGCGCCTTCAACCATTCGTTGAACTGACGGTTGTGTTGTCTCGTGATCCAAACTTCTGACTGGCTTGCATTCTCCTGACGTAGCATGTCCTTGTGCTCTTCAATATATGGGGTCACTTCAGTCATGTGTTGTAAAACCATGAAATGGGCTTGAGCATACGTATTTTGATCCGGAGTTATTGCTTTCCTCCCGATAGTCCCTATACCCTCTAACCTTCCCTCGTGACGAGATAGAGGTACACCTATCGGCTCTACCTGAGCCATGTAGCCGATGCAGAATTCAATGACCTCTTCTGTTGTATAACCTTCGATGATGCTACCCTCCGGTCGAGATCGATTGCGTACATAGGACTTCAGAATTCCCATGTACCTCTCGAAAGGGTACATATGACGTAGAAATACGGGGCCACATATTTTTATCTCTTTCACAAGGTGGACAATGAGATGGACCATGATATCAAAAAATGATGGAGGGAAATACATCTCTAGATGACATAGAGTTGTCACCACCTCGGTTTGCAGAGCATCTAGTCCATCCGGATCAATGACCTTCTGAGCAATTGCGTTGAAGAAATAACATAGCCTTATGATTGTCACTCGAACCTTGTTCGGCAAAATACTTCTAATTGCAACAGGTAGCATTTGAGTCATTAGCACATGACAGTCGTGAGACTTCATGCCAATTAATTTCAAATGTTCCATGGAAACAAGTTTCTTCATGCTTGTCGAGTGACCGGATGGAACTTTCACACCATTTAAGGACTGGCACAATTCAGTTCTCTCGGACTTAGACAGAGTGTAACATGCTGGGGGAAGGTACGTCCGGCCTTTATCGGTCTCTATCGGTGCTAACTCGGTCCTGATGTTCATAGCGACCAAGTCACGCCTTGCGTTAATACCATCCTTTGTTTTGTCAGGAATGTTCAGTAAGAGACCAATCAAACTGTCACATACATTCTTCTCTACGTGCATGACATCGATGCAATTGCGAACTTCTAAGTGCTCCCAATAAGGCAAGTCCCAAAATATTGACCTCTTTTTCCACATGTTCTTCCTCAATTTACGTCCCTTTCCAAACACAACATTTATATCCTTGACCATATCATACACCTCTTTCCCGCTAAAAGGTCTTGGTACTGAGTCATCCTCTTTTTTTCCGTCAAATTGTTTCTTCATCTTGCGGTATGGGTGATACTTTGGAAGGAACCTACGGTGACGCATGTACACAGTTTTTCGGGAGTTGTTCAACCACACACTCTCCGTATAATCTAAGCAGTGCGGACACGCTTTGGCTCCTTTTATACTAAACCCTGACAGGTTACCAAGGGCAGGAAAATCATTAATGGTGCAGAACAACATGGCCCGTAGAGTGAAGTTCTCTCGTTTGTCCGCATCCCATACATGTACCCCTTCATTCCACAGTGCTGCAAGATCTTCCACCAATGGGGCTAGGAACACATCAATATCGTTGCCAGGTTGCTTCGGCCCTTGGATAAGTAGTGACATCAAAATATATTTCCGCTTCATACACAGCCAAGGAGGAAGGTTGTACATGCACAGAGTCACGGGCCAGGTGCTATGTCGACTGCTCATGTTACCAAAAGGATTCATTCCATCTGTACTCAACCCAAACCTTATATTTCTCGGTTCCACACCGAAATCTACAAATATCCTATCGATGTTCCTCCATTGGGTAGAATCAGCAACATGTCTTATCATTCTGTCTTTCTTACGCTGCTCGCAGTGCCAACGCATCAATCTTGCATCCTTGCGGTTTGCAAATAAACGCTTCAAACGGGGGATTACAGGAAGATACCACATCACCTTAGCAGGAGGTCCTTGCTTCACCTCGATGCCCTTCCCATCATCAGAGTCATTTTTACGTTTGTATCGGGATGCTTTGCACACCGGACAAACATGTAAGCTAGCATATTCTTTACGGTACAGGATACAATCATTCCGACATGCATGTATTCTTTCTACTTCCATTCCTAATGGACAAAGAATCTTCTTGGCTTGGTAGGTGGTTCTCGGCAACACATTTCCCGTTGGAAGCATGTCCACTAGGAGACCTAATAATGCCGTGAAACTCTTGTCGGACCAACCATTGCTTGCCTTCAATTTTAGCAGTTCTAGAACTGATGACAACCTCGTGTATTGCGGCTTGCAGCCCGGGAACAAAGGTTTCTCCGAGCTGGTCTTCAGATGTGGCTGCCACATCTGAAGACCAGTGTGGCTGCAACATCTGAAGACCAGCTCTTGGCATTCCTCAAGACACAGCTGCAGGCCTCGGATGTGCCTCGAATGCTATGCTATATATGCTTTGAGTTGGCAGTCATGCGCCTGACGAAACAGTTCATCTTTCCCGATAAAATTCAAGGCAATTTTATTACAATAGTGCAAAGAAAAGACATTCCCAGATTCTTGGTTGAGCTGGTCGAGGAACATGCAAATACAGAGGCAAGCACAAAAACTCAACAACACATTCAGATCGATCTATTACAGGATAACAAGCTAACAAACCCTTCGTGGCACGACGGTCACACTAAACAAGACACACTTACGACACTTACGGCAAGAGTGTGTTGTTTAGTATGAACCGTTCGTGCCGCGATGGAGGTGCTAGCTCACAGCGGAGGGGAGATGCATACAGGAAGCTAGCTAGTGGATGAACTCACGCGTGACTAGTACCGGTGGAAAGGTTGATGGGGAGTTATTAATAAGGGCCTGGCCGTGGGAGGAACTGGTGCCAGCCATTCGATGTGGAGAGAATAGACGGGTGAGATCGAAATCCTGTGTATACGTCAATTATTGGTGACATGTGATTATTACACACCAATTATCAGTGACATGGGATTATTACAGACGGTTCTTAACAGGAACCGTCTGTGTTATCTGGCTTTTCACAGACGGTTTGTGTTAATAACCGTCTGTGAACTTTCACAGACGGTTCTTAACAGGACCCGTCTGTGTTATCTCGATTGGTATAGACGGTTCGTATTAAGAACCGTCTGTGAAAGTTCACAGACGGTTATTAACAAAAACCGTCTGTGATGTCTCAATTATCACAGACGGTTCATGTTAATAACCGTCTATGAAAATATCACAGACGGTTGCCAGTAAAACCGTCTGTCATAACGCTTCGCGCGTGTTTCTATTGCCAGAATGCTTCGCGCGTGTTTCGATTGCCAGAACGCTTCGTGTTTCGATTGCCAGAACGCTTCGTGTTTCGATTGCCAGAACGCTTCGTGTTTCGATCGTCTAATTAACGTCTCTCGATCGTTATACGAAGCATCTATATCATTAATGTTTGGGTATACGAACCGTCTGTGCTAAAGGTTAAATATGCGCGCCTAATCCAGGTCTCTTCTACGTACGTACAATATGGCGCCTTCTACTATTCTTGTGATCATCTCCTTCCTCTCATCTGTTCATCAAGAATTGTTCGGCCGGAACCTTACACAGGCGGCCAGCAATTTGCATCTGGAGCAGCTTCTCCGCACACGCCCTGCTCTCCTTCCCCGACTTTCTTGCATCCGTCAGCTCGACCTGATCATCCGCCGTCGACGGAGGCGTCTCGCTGCCGCTCAAGAAAGGGAAACAGCCCTTACCCTGGTTCTTCTCCACAATGTGCGCAAAGCGGAAGAAGCTCTACGCGCATTGGAGAGACTGATGGATAGCCTTGCCGATCAAGCAGAAACGGCAGATTCTGAGGAATCTTATAATGCTATCCTCTACGAGATTATGGGCTATGCTACTGATTATTTGCCCAGGCTGGAGGAGGAAGTGCTGAGGACAAGGACAATCTTAACGGCGTTCAAGCAGTCAGTGGCTGATCCTCCAAGTCCCAAAGTCGAAGAAAAAGCGTACGAAGCCCAAAAGATTACAATCTGGGAAACTCTTTACCTGTGCGACTTTTGTAGTAAATTTGCCTCTAATTGAAACTAATAAATTTGCCTTTAATTTGCGATTTCTTGTCTCAGTAGTTCTGTAGTAAAGTTATTAGAAGCAATGTGTACTTATATATTAACCTCTGATCATGAACAGATCAGAATATGACAGACAAAGGACATCACAGACGGTTCTTGTCAAAAACCGTCTGTGAACATTCACAGACGGTTTCTTAAGAAGAAACGTCTGTGATAGTCTAGACAACACTGACGGTTTTTAATTAAAAATCGTCTGTGATAATTCCATATTATCACAGACGATTTTTAATAAAAAACCGTCTGTGATACTAAAGTATCACAGACGGTTCAACCTTAAGGACCGTCTGGGATACTCGACCACTAACACAGACGGTGTCCAAATTAAAACCGTCTGTGTTAGTGTCAATCACAGACGGTTTTGTCTAACCGTCTGTGATGTAGCCGTCCAGCATAGCCTCTTCTGTAGTAGTGTACCAATCGTGATCAAAGCTACATAATATATGAGTAAATATGATAAAGAAAGCTCTTCTACTCATTTAATTTCAAGGCTTTGACTCGATGAATTATGTAACAGGTATGACAAACAAAGCTTCCACTTCAAATAATAGGCTCCCCTCAGAATAATCCCCAAATAAGCAACACACCCAACTCACTTCTCAATCAAGATAAAGAAAAGAATCGGGCAGTTAAGAATGAGAATGAGCAATCTGAAAAGGAACGTAAAGACCACTAGTAAAATAACATTGCCTTTTTTACATGGTCTAACCAGAAGATAAAACTCTTGGATGCCATCAAAAGAATAAAGAACCATCAAGTATTGCAATCAAGTAATGATGTAAAAGACTGGAACCCAATTAAGCACATGTTCTCCACCACGTGTTAGCTGGTCTTATATCACAAAAAATGTTAGTCTTACAGTACTGGAGCTAGTAAGATAAGTTTTAGAAATTCAGTACTGTGCCACTCGACGAACAACAGCAACAACAGGCAATGATGAAGATTTAAGTGAAGTATTTGCCACTGCAAATTTTTGGTCTGACCACCATTGAAAAGCTGGTCTATCTACCAGGAGGTCTGATTGCCTCTAAATGATTGGTCGAAGCCCTGATCCGACCACGCTATTTCAACCATGAGGAAAAGCTGGTCAAAAACCCTTCCTCATCTGACCACGTGTACTCGAAAGCACTGATTTTTGATGTTGAAGATTTTGAGTAGAACACACTAGTCGAAGTGATGGTCTGATAAGGGAATGTCCAACCATGATACGTCTGACCACTGGGTAGTCTGAATGCTTTGGTAAGGCTGGTCTAACCATCAACCGAGCATTATGACCAGGTCCTGTTGCAAAAGCTCCCGAGCCTACAAAGGGTTCGTTAGTGGGAGCAGAGTATTGATAAGCTTTCGAAGCTGCAGAAGACTGATTAAAACAACAACCTATAGATGATTGGTCAGAGAAAGCAAAGCGACAGTTGGGAGCTTGCATAATCTCTGCTCGAGAATGCTTTCTTAACCTATCTCTCTTTTCATTCTTGGCCTTTGGAAAGCAAAATTGAACCACATGACCATCTTTACCACAATAAGTGCATTGATACTTGACTTGATGAGAAATCGTATCTGTTGACACCACAACATCCATTTTGGTACAGGGGTCCTTGGCAATACCAGCAGATGTAAACACGATTTGTTTTAGCTCAGATTCTATTTCAATCTTTCCTGATTCAAGAAACTTAACAACTTTAGGAGGATTATTCTTGGCATGCTCAACAAAATTAAATCATAGACCATGTTTTTTCACACTTATTTTTGATTGATCTAGAATCATGTTCAAGTTTTTCTTTTGCCAAAGGAAAACCTCTCTTCAGACTACTCCGATCGTGTGAACTGGTGTTCGGACTGGTCTAAACATTCTAGCACTGATCGGACCATCAAAATAACTTAGATGAAGATCAGATGGTCTGAACTTCTTCGTTGATCGGACTGGTGACAGGCGGTTCACTCCAAGGCGAATGTCATGCTCTGTTCAACACACAGTCGCCCGCACACTGACAGGTGGGCCCTGATGTAGGCGCCGTTTAATAGGACCCGTACCACAACCCCCACGTGGATGAGGCCCGACAGGACCTAGCTGCCCACACCATGACGGGTGGACCCTGGCATAAGCAAGGCCCGGTTGGATCAAGTCAAGGATGATACCATGCAAGGACTGTTGAACATCTAGTCAATTTTCGGCATGTTTTAATCCAGAAATTCAGCATATAAAACATGACATAAACATGCATGAGTGATCTATGAACGATGTATTCATATTCGCTAACGAACAAGCTAACAAAAGCACCTATTAACATGTTCAAAGCGCACAAAATCAAATACATCAGAAAAGTTTTCAGTATATACCCTCGGGCGGGGCCGGTATCGGAGACACCGGAGGCGCCGGTACCATCAGTCGACATGATGGCCTATTCGATGTAGTCGATCGAGGTGTGATGCAGGACGAAGCTTGATGCAGGAAGATGTTCGCAGTGCAGTTCAGCGAACGATCCACAACCAGGAAGTAGACGTCGCAGATTGAGTAGTCGCGCCGATGCGCTCCCCAAAAACTTGATCGCCCGCCTACCCGAGCAGGTACACAAATGGACGGAGCTTCGGAGGCCTACTCGTCCAGAAACTTGTGCGCGCAAGGTTCTGGACTGGAGATGACAGAGAGCAGCAACAAAAAACAGAACCACCAGAATACTGTTCTCCCCTGCTTTCCCGTATGGAGTAGAGAGTCTTTTGTAACAGCAAAAACGAAGAGGCCAGAGTAACTGCAGCCATTACCTCGGAAGTAACCGCAGTCATAATCCACTGGTAACTGCACCGTTACTGCCAGCCACTCGTTAATGCTAGTTACTGCGAGTCGTTTCGATTTTCGAATAGATAAAGAAAAACGCGCCCGCACCCGACACGCCTGCGCGCGTACGCACACGCACACGCACCGCACCGCACGGCACGGCACGGCGCGGCGTGGCGCGGCGTGGCGTGGCGAGCGAGCGAGCGAGCGCGCGCGTGTATTGGCTCTCTCCAATTCCACAAGGGGGTTACCACGTTCCACCTTTTAAAGTGGTGTAACTCCCATTCAATTCTCCATATGGGACTAAACAATTTTCTACCTAGCATTAGTTGTGGGCCTAGGAATTTCATTTGATTAATTGCTAAATTAAAATGGGCCAATCCCAATTAATCCAACAATCCCCACCAAATTTCAAGGCACACGAGAAATGCTCTCAGTTCTGCTGTTGTTTGATATACCAGTGTTTTGATGGAGACTGTTAAGTTGAACATCCACCTAGGAAAGGAGTTACACTCATCCACAACTGAACAATGGACTATGCCTTGAATTGACAGTTTTGTGCGAACAAGCTTTACCCAATTCCTTTACTAGTACTAGGCTGCCTAAAGCATCCCCTCTGGTTGGAGCGTATAAGTCATACTCCAAGCCTATTCATGAGTATCTAGAGATCACCCAAATCTCATAGACTGTGACCAGCAGTCGAACTCATATAGGTGTGTTCTTTCTAAGATGTCCTGTAGGCCGACATCTCTGCTTGAAAAAGCCACTTAGATCACATTAAGGTAAAAACTAATCTGCCATACAGAATAGGAGAGAAGCACATCATTGAAGAAATGAGCCCTGTAAAGGTCTCTTCTCCCAGTCAACCAACAGCTTGTTTCACCATCCTACTTCACGGGATCTCCGATCACATAGAACAGGTTACCACTGTGGTATGACTCATGTGGGTCTCAGGCCCATCTCACTCGATGCACTATCTATCACATTACGTGATAAACCCTTTGTAAATTGGTCTGCCAGATTCTTAGCTGTCTGGACATAGTCCAGTGCTATAACTCCGGAGTTTTTCAGCTTTCTGACAGACTTCAACCGCCTCTTAACATGCCTAGATGACTTCATGTTGTCCTTAGAACTGTTCACCTTGATAATTACAGTCTGATTATCACAGTTCATCAGGATAGCCGGTATCGGTTTTTCAACCACCGGCAGATCCATAAGGAGTTCACGAAGCCACTCAGCCTCAACAGTGGCGGTATCTAACGCTGTGAGTTCTGCTTCCATTGTTGACCTCGTTAAGATGGTCTGCTTGCAAGACTTCCAGGAAACAGCACCACCTCCAAGTGTGAACACATATCCACTCGTGGCTTTTATCTCATCAGCATCAGAGATCCAGTTTGAATCACTATATCCCTCCAGTACCTTTGGGTACCCAGCATACTGAATGCCATAGCTCACAGTTGCCTTTAGATAGCGCATCACTCTCTCAAGAGCACGCCAATGATCATCTCCCGGATTTGAAACAAACCGGCTTAGCTTGCTCACAGCAAACGAGATGTCAGGCCTCGTAGCACTAGCTAAATACATCAATGAGCCAATGATCTGGGAGTATCTCAATTGATCCCTTGTTATTCTTCGGTTTTTCCTCAATAACACACTAGGATCATAAGGAGTAGAAGCAGGTTTGCAGTCACTATAACCAAAGCGACTCAAGACCTTATCCACATAGTGGGATTGCACGAGTGTAACCCCACCATCACCTTCTCTCAGTAGCTTAATGTTAAGAATCACATCAGCCACTCCCAAATCTTTCATCTCAAAATTCTTGGACAGAAAGTCCTTGACCTCCTCAATCACATTGAGGTTGGTCCCAAAAATCAGTATGTCATCAACATACAAGCACAAGATCACTCCTTCTCCCCCACCATAGCGATAGTACACACATTTGTCAGCTTCATTCACAACAAAGCCAGCAGATGTCAAAGTTTTGTCGAACTTCTCATGCCATTGCTTAGGTGCTTGCTTTAGGCCATACAAAGACTTTAACAACTTGCACACCTTTCCTTCTTGACCTTGTACCACAAACCCGTCTGGCTGATCCATATAGATCTCCTCCTCCAACTCTCCATTTAGGAAACCTGTCTTAACGTCCATTTGATGAACGAGAAGACCATGAGAGGCAGCCAGGGCAAGTAGTACTCGAATTGTGGTCAGTCGAGCAACAGGTGAATAAGTATCAAAGAAGTCCTCGCCTTCTTTCTGGGTATAACCCTTGGCCACAAGCTTTGCCTTGTACTTTTCAATTGTACCATCAGGCCTAAGCTTTTTCTTGAAAACCCATTTACATCCTACAGGTTTACACCCATAAGGACGGTCAACGACCTCCCAAGTTCCATTAGACATAATAGAGTCCATCTCACTCCGTACTGCTTCCTTCCAATAGTCAGCGTCAGGAGAAGAATATGCCTCTTCCATGGTTCTTGGAGTGTCATCCACGAGATATACAATGAAATCATCACCAAAAGACTTTGCAATCCTCTGTCTCTTACTCTTTCGAGTAACTTCATTGTTATCCTCTTCAGGATTTTCCATAAGCGTTTCCTCAACATGTTCTATCGGCACAAAGGAATCAAGAGAAATTATAGGTTCTTGACTAGATGAGCTAGGTACATCACATTTCATAGGAAATTCATTCTCAAAAAATGTAGCGTCTCTGGACTCTATGATTGTACCAACACGCATGTCAGGTACTCCAGTTTTTATAATTAAGAACCTATAACCCACGCTGTGCATAGCATAACCAAGAAATACACAATCTACGGTTTTTGGTCCAAATTTGCGCTTCTTGACAATTAGCACGTTAACTTTGGCCAAACATCCCCAGGTGCGCAAGTATGAGAGAGTCAACTTCTTCTTTTCCCATTCCTCGAATGGTGTTACTTCTTTATTCTTTGTAGGAACTCTATTCAGGACATGACACGCGGTCAATATAGCCTCACCCCACCATTCCTTAGAAAGTCCCGCAGTGTCTAACATGGCGTTAACCAAATCAGTTAGAGTGCGATTCTTTCTTTCGGCAACCCCGTTTGACTCGGGAGAATAGGGATGCGTCCTCTCATGAATAATTCCATGTTCCTCGCAGAATAAAGTAAACTCATTTGAAAAATACTCTCCCCCACGATCAGACCTTACCCGCTTGATTTTCCTCTCAAGTTGGTTTTCTACCTCAGCTTTATAGATCTTAAAGTAATCCAACGCTTCATCTTTTGTTTTTAATAAGTACACGTAGCAAAATCTAGTGCAATCATCTATAAGCGTCATGAAGTATTTCTTTCCACCTTTAGTCAACACGCCATTCATCTCGCATAAATCAGAATGAATGAGTTCTAACGGTGCTAAATTCCTCGCCTCTTTTGCTGCCTTGTGAGGCTTGCGAGGTTGTTTCGATTGAACACACGCATGGCACTTAGAACCTTTGACCAAAGTGAATTTCGGGATTAAACTCATATTAGCTAAGCGCGTCATACACCCAAAATTAACATGACAAAGTCGTGAATGCCAAACATTAGACTCATCATCATCATTACACACATGGTTCACAATTTTATTACAGGAATCCATCAAAGAAAAACGGAACAAACCTCCGCTCTCATAGCCTTTACCAACAAATGTTCCATACTTAGACACGACACATTTATTGGACTCAAAAGCAAGCCTAAAACCATCTCTACATAGTAGAGATCCGCTAACGAGATTCTTCTTTATGGAGGGGACATGCTGCACGTTCTTCAACTGCACGGTCTTTCCCGAAGTAAACTTCAGATCGACCGTACCAACACCATGAACAGCTGCATGCGAACCGTTCCCCATCAACAAGGAGCAACCTCGACCGACCTGATAAGATGAAAACAAGGAAATATCAGCACAAACATGAATATTAGCACCAGTATCAACCCACCACTCAGGTGATTGACAAACAGAAAGAACTGTAGGTAAATAATTACCGTACCCCGATGTTCCTCCAGCGTCACTAATAACCATGTTGGCAGACTTCTTCTGCTTATCCTTGCGATCTGGACAATCCTTAGCCCAATGGCCAGAATCACCGCACACAAAGCAGCTGCCCTTTCCTTTGCCTTTCTTCTTAAACTCAGTAGTAGCCTTGGGCTTGACAAAAGGCTTATTTTTCTTTTTGTTGTGGAAAGCCTGAGGATTCTTCTTCTGCACCAAATTGGCGCTAGAACCTCCCTCAGCAGCAACTTTCTTGCCACGAGTATCTTTTGCCCTCGCCTTCTCTTCAACACCAAGAGTGCCAATGAGATCAGTAACACTGAACTCCTGCCTCTTGTGCTTTAGAGAAGTAGCAAAATCCGACCAAGAGGGTGGTAACTTGGCGATAATACCGCCAGCCACAAACTTGTCCGGTAACTCGCACTTATTGTTCTCAAGCTCCTTTGCCAGCGCCTGAATCTCATGAGCTTGCTCTACTACAGAACGGTCATCGACCATCTTGTAGTCATAGAACTGCTCCATGACATACAGCTCACTGCCAGCATCGGAAACTCCGAACTTGGCCTCAAGTGCATTCCACATATCTTTGCCCGTAGGCAAATGCATGTACACATCCACAATGTTATCCGCCAGTATGTTGACAAGTGCACCTCGAAAAAAGTTATCCGCTACATTGAACTTGCGTTCATCCTCATCAGACAGAGGCTCAGCGGGCTTTCCTTGTGCAACATGAAAACATTCCATGGCAGTAAACCACAGGATCGCGCGTGCACGCCATCTCTTAAAATTTGAACCATCAAACGGAGGGTGTGGCTTAAGCGACGCAGCAAAGCCAACTACCGAAAAAGACCTATCAAGTTTTTGGATTGTTGAACATCTAGTCAATTTTCGGCATGTTTTAATCCAGAAATTCAGCATATAAAACATGACATAAACATGCATGAGTGATCTATGAACGATGTATTCATATTCGCTAACGAACAAGCTAACAAAAGCACCTATTAACATGTTCAAAGCGCACAAAATCAAATACATCAGAAAAGTTTTCAGTATATACCCTCGGGCGGGGCCGGTATCGGAGACACCGGAGGCGCCGTTACCATCAGTCGACATGATGGCCTATTCGATGTAGTCGATCGAGGTGTGATGCAGGACGAAGCTTGATGCAGGAAGATGTTCGCAGTGCAGTTCAGCGAACGATCCACAACCAGGAAGTAGACATCGCAGATTGAGTAGTCGCGCCGATGCGCTCCCCAAAAACTTGATCGCCCGCCTACCCGTGCAGGTACACAAACGGACGGAGCTTCGGAGGCCTACTCGTCCAGAAACTTGTGCGCGCAAGGTTCTGGACTGGAGATGACAGAGAGCAGCAACAAAAAACAGAACCACCAGAATACTGTTCTCCCCTGCTTTCCCGTATGGAGTAGAGAGTCTTTTGTAACAGCAAAAACGAAGAGGCCAGAGTAACTACAGCCATTACCTCGGAAGTAACCGCAGTCATAATCCACTGGTAACTGCACCGTTACTGCCAGCCACTCGTTAATGCTAGTTACTGCGAGTCGTTTCGATTTTCGAATAGATAAAGAAAAACGCGACCGCACCCGACACGCCTGCGCGCGTACGCACACGCACACGCACACGCACCGCACGGCGAGGCGAGCGAGCGAGCGAGCGCGCGCGTGTATTGGCTCTCTCCAATTCCACAAAGGGGTTACCACGTTCCACCTTTTAAAGTGGTGTAACTCCCATTCAATTCTCCATATGGGACTAAACAATTTTCTACCTAGCATTAGTTGTGGGCCTAGGAATTTCATTTGATTAATTGCTAAATTAAAATGGGCCAATCCCAATTAATCCAACAAGGACAGAGATGGAGACCACTTCATGAACATTCCTACCCTTAGCTTCCTACCGCTATAAGGGGTATTCTAATCTTTTGTACAAATCCGAAAGCCTATAAATACCCTCTATGAGACTCTTTTGTAACTCATCTTTTGAATCAATGTACTATTCATCAATTCATGTGCCTTAGGTTTCCTCTTTTAGAGGCTTCCTAGGAGGTCTCCTCCCCCGCGAGGTGACCCCCCGGGGCCACGGATCTAGCAGTACACCGACAGGAGTAAGATACCCCTGTTGGATACTCGAACAGGTATAGATACTCGTATCAATATATCCCTTCTTGGTTGACACTGGCCATTCAACCAGCCAATGTCTACCTACCCCTATTGATGTCAGGATTTCTTTCAACGACAAGAGCGATTGATGTACAATATTAAACTTCACCATTTTTTTATTATGGAACGACAGATCATTAAACAAAAAATTGAGAATGTCAAGTTATGTGTACGTATAACAATGAACAATGTAACAATATCAATCGATCCCTACGCTTCAACATCTGTGCAGCCACTCACTCAAACACTCCCCCTTCTTATTGTCCAGTAGAACAGTTTAGTAAACTCTTTTCACCTGTAGTAAATTATGCCATAGCTGCCAGTGCCAGTATCAACCTGCCTCTCTCCCTCCCTCCCTCTAACCTATATCTCAGTCAACAAATAGATTCGCTTTGCTTTAGTTAGCTTTGCATTTCTTGATCAAGGACCAAAGCCTGCCCCTCCTGTGTGCACCTCAAAGTTAGGCATCAAGTGAGCAGAAGCAGCCGCCCTGTTGTTAGGAGCCGCCTGGTTGTAGCCGATTAGTGCTGCTGAGCTGTAGAAATCTACAATGCCTGCTTCCTTCAGTATGCTGTTGTTGTTACCGGCATGGCCACCCTCGTGAGGGTGATGATCAGTAGTAGTAGCCGCGCTAACCTTGTTGCTACCCGCGACGACGACGGCGTCCTTGCCCGCCGTCGAGCCGCCACACTGCCTCGGCTGCGTCTGATAGAACACCTTGGACACGACGAGCTCGCCGTCCTTCTCCTCCTCGTCGGAGCCCATGTGGTACTGGTGCATCACCCAGTTGGTCTTCTCCGGCTTGCGCTGCTGGCCGTAGTTGGTATAGAGGACCAAGATCTTCTTGTACCCCTTCAGCTTGCCGCTGGTGAACACCGGCCGGGTTTTGCCCGTCTTGTGCCACCGCGTCTCGCCACCTTGCTCGTCGGTGTGCACCTTCCGCCGCTTCCTCGTCCCCGTCGTGTACGCCTTCGACGGGCGGTGGAAGAAGTGCCGGATTAGGCCGTCCTTGCCGACTCCTGAAATCAAGAAATCAACCGTATCGCGAATGAGTTACAGGGCAATCAAACTTTCGTGGTGCGTATCTGGAGGCTGGACATCTTTCGATACTTAACATGCATGCATGCACGCACGCACGAAGTGATTTCGTAAGTTCATAGTCTTCGATCGTCTCACGTAGACATGTTTGCGCATTAGGCATGACGTCAACCTAAAACAAATGGGCCGACCCAGTTGAAAGGTGGCGTTTTGGGTCGACTCCGGCAATGCTGTCTCTGTCCCCTGAACGAAGATTATTAGAAATTGTTTTGCATTTTTACCTCAAAAAATAAATTGCTTAGATTTTTAAAGAAGTGCTTTAATTTCCGTAGAACATTTTTAGTGTATTGGGTGTGACATATGTAATGTATGAATTGATCACACACACACATACACATACACATACACATACACATATATGAGTATTGCTATACAACATTCGACTGTTTTTGAGGACAAAAACAGTCAGATTGATCTGGGATGTTATATCTCCATCCAACGGATCCACCCATACAAGCCCTCCTCCAAAAAAATGATCTAGGGCGTTGGATCTCCATCTAACGGCTCAAAATCTGACTGTTTTTGTCCTAAAAAATAGTCGAATGTTGTATAGACACTCCCCACATATATATAAGCGCAATCATTCTAGCTATATATGGTAGACGTAAAGAATATTGTGGATGGTTTTTGCATGAGGATTATAACTAAATAAAAATGTATACATTTCTCTCAAAAGCTATTTAGTTTTTTTTGTATGGAACGTACATTTTTATCACTTATTTGCTCCTGGATTAATAGAGTGATGTATACTATTCATCGCTATTTATGTAAAAATATAAAGTAAAATATTGTCTTTCAGTGCAATATTTTTGCATCACAAAATAATTGTGTGTGGCTACAGAAAAAAAATGCATGTGATCCCACGGTTCATTAGTCTTGTTTGTTGCTTGCATGAGGAAAATCAGACCTTTGGTGAAAGATAATTCATTTTCCAAAAAGCAAAAGATCCCACATATAAATTGCATTAATTATCCATCAATTATTATTGCACATATAGAACGACTAGCCTACACACACAAATATATGGATTATATAGACGAAACTTCGTAAAAAAAAATACTTGGATCTAGAAAAGATAAGGAGAAAACCAGTTTCATATCACAGGTCCTTTCAAAGTTTATACTTCCTTTGATCTGATGTTGCGTGCATCCTGCATGACGTAGACCTTTGACGGCATTGTGTTGTCTCAATCTCTCGTTTTCAATGTGCAATAAACTTATGCCAAATTGCCAAGTAGGAGAAGCAATTGCTTCAAAGGCAAACTTTATCAATATTACGGAATCGTGCTCGAAGGCAAGTGTATATGGATGCATAGTTTGGTATTCATACACAGAAACAGACAAGAAAAAAAAATACAAAACATATGTAGCTTTATGTGGAGCAATATACTAAATTGCTACGCATGATTGAGATATTAAGCAAGGTCATCAAATTGAAGACGACTAAAACTCAAATTTTATATCGAAAACAAGGAATTTTGAACGCAGAATTAATCTATGACATGAGTTTGTCCAGGAGCTTCCGTGACGGATCAATATCCCTCTCTTCCTCGACTCGTCCAAATCTGAATCTTTTGAAGATTTACGCTTTTGCTAGCTGTTTGATGTAATGTAAGCACGCATGAAACTAACAGGCACATGTTTACGATGAGCATGCATGTTTGTAGCCAGCAGATGCAAAACGTGTAGTATTAATTATACCTGGAAGCCTCTCCGGGTGGGTGTAGCAGATGCCGTTCTCGCCCTCGATGGTGGGGATGAACTCGTCGACGAGCGGGTGGAGTTTGCGGGTGTCCGGCCTCGCCTTCCCCTCCAGGTGCTCCAGCAGCTCCTGGTCCGTCGGGTCGAACTTCACGCCGGCCGGCAGCCCCGGTAGATCCTGTATCGTCGCGGCGGCCTGCAACTGATTCAGTTTGTTGTGTAATGTCCCTTGTATATTCTAACCATGCTCAACGAAATTGAGCTAGCGAAAGCAACATGCATGAGGTCATGGAAGCTAGTACATATGTACGCACCTGTTGTTCATACTGCGCGCGGTGGCCGCAGGCGGGGCACGTCTTGATGAGGTTGACGTGGGAGGAGGCCTGCTGCTTCTTGGCCGCGGCGACGGCCGCGGCGGAGGCCAGGTTGTTCTCCACGGCGCGCACGTCGTTGAAGCTGTTGCACCATGTCATGGCCGATCTCGCCCAGCGCCCTCTCTCTCTAGATCTCTCTCTCTCCTCTCACCACCTCTTTTTACCAAGGGGGTACGTGATGAGGAGGATATCGAGAGAAAGCCTCTTGTTGTCCCCCCTACGCTCTGCTCGCCCCCATACGAGGCAATATTAAGACTGAGCCCGGCCGGGGGGGAATGACAGGGTAAAAGAAGAGGAGGCTAGCTAGAGGGAGGGAGGGACAGGAAAGGCAAGCGAGAGGGAACAAAGCGGCCTGAGAAGAGAACAAAGAGAAAAGAGGGAGGAAGCTTGTCCTTGTTAAAAGCTGGTTCCTCTCTCTCTCTCTCTCTCTATCTGGTAAAGATGAATAGAATTCTCACCAACTTTGGGTTGTTGCTTCCCAAGAAGATCGCCACGAGCTCACTCGCCCTCCAGGCAACAACTACAAAAATAAGAAAAAGAAATCAGCAGCTAGCTAGGGAGAGAGGTCGAGAGATCATCTAGCCAGCTAGATCTCTCAAGTTCTGAGGATAATGATTATGTTCTGAGAATAATGACGAGACATCACGTCAAGTTACAAAACAGGATAGAAAGGAGATGGAAGCACAAGCAAGACACAAGGATGCTGTATGCCTAAGTATGGAAATTGGATGCGTGCGCAAACACTAGGATAACAAAATCATATGAGAGGAGAGGAAGAGGAGGGGGATGACTACGTGGCCGAATGCTGGGTGGTTGCTTGGCCATCGGGTCTGGGCATGCAACTCGTATACGTGAGCCGGAAACCAGGCGCCGGGATTCTCTGCGCGGGTCGCATACAGCTAGCTAACGCACGCGAGTTGCTGCGTACATATCCATCGTATCGTACTCGATCTCTGACTCTGACATGGTAGTATACGTTAAGTTGAGTAGTTGACGACGGTTAGTATTTACACGTCTGAAAAAGACTAGTGCTGCTACAGCTAGTCCAACATGACCTAGGCTTGCATTCCAAGGAAACCTACTTATCTCTACTAGCACGGAGGAGCCGCGCGTACGCTACCAAACATATGCTTGCATGCGAAAACAGCATGTGAACCGAGAGAAAGAAGCTGCGTGCGTGTACTTTGGTCGCGCTTAAAGACGGCATGACCTACGTTCTCCTCTGGGACCGGTGCACAGTGCAGCTACTGTTCGTACTCAACCCATACCGGCCAGGGACCAGGGAGACTCCTGTTCACCATTACAAGCTAGCCGCTATAGCCAATCAGTTGGTAAACTAGGTAGATATGGATGCATGTTTTCTTCTTTGTAATTAATGACATGTATGATCGATCACTTGCCAATACCTTAAGCTAGCAATTAACAATAGAATAGATGGTTTCTTTTTGGCTATGGGAGATGTTTTTTTAGCTCTAGGGTGAGTGTTTGTATAGACAAATCGAATATCATTAAACTGATAAGCCGTTAATTCAAAAAAGCGTTTGATAAATCGTTTCGAAAAGGCGACAAATAAGTCGTCCTGTTTGTTTGTTCAGGGAAGCTATAGGCTGAAAAGGAGCCAAAAACTACATGTCAGGGAGAAAGAATACATCTTTTTCAGCTGTGGTTTATGACTTATGGCTATGGTCGATAATTTTTAACGTTAGCATGAATAAACCGAACGCCGATAAGCTGCTTTAAAAAAAACCATCCCAAAAGGCCGCTTCAAAACGGCGGCAAAGAAATCGTTCTATTTATTTATTCGAGAAAAGTCAAAAACCATAAGTTATAAGTTAAAAGCAACAGTACCAATATATACAGACGCGGGTGGTGATGCAGAGATCTACATCACACCAGGAAAGAGAGAACTAACCGAACTCCACTCACGTTTGGAACGGAGGTATAGAGGGGGGTGAGAAAGAAAAGGAAAGAGAAAAACGAAAAGCGTTTGGGGCGCAACGGGGGTGGAGTCGAGATGGGGCAACCTGATTCGTGAGGACGTTCCACCACACCACCACCCTACCGCAATTGCTGCTGCTGCTGCGTGTGTGAGAGAGAAGGCGATCGAAGGAGAGGGACTTTTAGATACAAGGTCACCGTAGAGCTCCCAAGTGACTTCTAAGGCGATCGAAGGAGAGGGACTTTTAGATACAAGGTCACCGTAGAGTGTCTTGGAAGAGAGATACCCCCCAACGACACGAGACTTGAGCCGTCCATCTACCGGCCGAGGCGAGACTCGACAGAGCGGGGTATCCATCCAACTATCCATGTTCCGTCCGCGCGCGTCCCGTGGAAATTACGGTAACCGACGTCCGTCCTGCTGCATGCATGCACGCGCGCGCGCCTGCAGATTTTTGGACCGGTCGATCTGATTAGGAGTGCTTGGATAATTAGGACAAGACATACAGGTGTGAGTTGGATCCCGAAGCCTGGATGGACCAATAGAGTGTAACACGCACTAATCGATCGATCGATGGCTAGCTCGCTGCCTTGCCGATTCTACTCGATCGATCCATCCGCTCCAACTCCAAGCGATCGAGTGGGCGGTACTCGGCGCTGGTGCTGCGCGTAAGCTCCGTGAAAACATGGGAGATGTCCGGGCCGACCCCCTGTTTTGACGCGCGTGCCGTGCAGTGCCTTCGTATGTCGTCTGCCACTGAGGCACTGACCACCCATGCACGCAATAATATATCGAAGCGAACTCAGCAATGCCAACGCGCGCATCAGCCATGCATTCAGCGTTGTGTTTGCCACCAACTCATCAATATTAATTGGGCCCTATTACTAGCTAGGAGTACTCGGCTAGCTCCACCTCTCTTTTCACGGCGCAATAGGATTTCCTAAAAATTTATTGTGGATATGAAAGATTTGACTTATATATATACATGCATGGGTTGTCAGTACCTTTGAATTGTTTTTAGATGCGTGCAAGTGTAATATATCAAACAAACCCGTTAACATTTATTAATTCGAAAAGACGTCAATTTGGAAAGGAAGTTATTAATTTAGTATGCTAAATCAATCATCGATGGAAAGTCTCAACCATAGAGCCTTGGCACCATGGTGCCCCTGTTATATATATATATATTTGTGTAAATTATTGTGGATATTTCTAGAGATGAACACTGATCCAACCTGTAACACCCCCATTTCTGGGGACGTTAGGTTTCCCTCGCAACTGCCCAGGATTGTTCAGCCGTGAGTACTGTAGATGAGTGTACACCATTACCAAAGCAAGCTTAAACATAAAAATCAAACTTTATTACAAAATTAAGGCTTAGCAGCCAAGTTTTACATAAAGGGGGCGTACAACCCAAAGTTACATTACCAAAAGAAACTCCACAGGCAGGTTTGAGTGTAGAATAAACCCTAACACCAAGCGTCGTATATATCATAGAGCTCGGTGCCGTCTTGATAGACTCCTTCATTCTCTTGACAAGCATTCTCTGTTTATGATTTTAGCAAGTATGAATACAACCAACCGTACTCAACAAGTCACATGGAAATGCTATTTAACTATATGCAAGAGATTGCCACAAAGCAGGGTAAAGCAGTTTATTATTTTATGTGGATGCAATTTTGTTTGTAAACACTTTGCTTTTAATCATAAAATATCAAATCATAAACTTCTTAAGGAATTTGGGGGGGGGGGGGGTTTCCAAACTTGATTAATAAACTTTCAGATTTCTAAAACAATTCCAAATCTACTTATGCTTCACTATTGGAATCACCTATTAAACACATTTTCATATACCGAAAGCACAGTATATTCAAATACCATTCACAAATGACTCTGCAAAGTTGCCCAACTTTACCCACAAGATTCCTCAACCCTCATGACTGAATTGAGAAAACAATGTTGTTTCACTACTCATCTCTTTATATAGCCTCTACCCAATAGACTATGGACCCTCTATCACGGAATATAGCGGCCTGATAGAGCGGAGCCTACCGTTGTGAAAGTATGGTATTACCGCTTCCATACCACAACCCAACGTTAGTTGTTCCCTTTTTGGGAACAGTATATCATGCCATAATGCAGATAATCAATCGATTTGAGCAGCTACTAAACCAGGTTTGACAAGTCAACGCTTGTGGTTGAGCTGTTGCTATGTTCTTCACTTGGCATAATGGTCTACTTATCCTAGATTTACTTTTAAAATTCTGTCAGCAAAATGCCAAGACTCATAATAATAAAATATTGTTGAGTTCCTAATCTACTGTGATTATATTAATAATACTTTTAATATTACTAAGTTTTGTCAAGGTGAATATGGCCATCAAATTAAACAGGGCTTTTTCGGATGGTAGGACATTAGCTAATATCATGTCATTCTAAACATCTTTTGTAACTAAAATAACAATGCATAAATAACATAATGAAAATACTAATAAGTAAATAATTAAAGAAAAGTATGTTCAATATGATCAATGACATGTGACTTGCCTTACGGATTTATAACTTCGATAATTTCGTATTCTTCTGTCTCTTGATCTTGAGCTTGATCCTGGGTTTCTCCTTCTTGAACCGGTCGACTCTCGATGTCGTGTGCTAGCGTAAAGCAAAGAAAAATAATTTAATTCCACGCTCGAAGAATTGAACTAGGAATAAAGAAACAAATAAAGAAATAAAATCCAAGAAAAATCAAATAAACAGGTTTGGGCTTTTAGGAGGGTCCAAAAGGTGGAATGGGTTGGCGGGCTCAAAACGATTAAAATGGGTATAAATTTGCATTTTTTGGGATTTGTGAACAGTAACAAGTCGGGTTTATTGTTCACACCGGTTTTTACTGTTCATCGGATTCGGGTTCTGGCACTAACGGGTCGAGTGAACAATGACCAGCCCGTCACTATTCTTCTTCTCCGATCGAACGGCGTGCGGCAGTGAAACAGGGGAGGGAGGCGACCGAAAATAATTAAGTATCATTACAAAAAATCTGCATATTCCATTATACGGCAGCAACAAAAATAATTGTTATTTACATAATCAACGATGTATCATGTAACAAACCTAATAATAATTACGATTAGAAGGGAACGTGTCAAATCATTAATGGCAGTATCTACATATTTATTAATGGCAGTATCCAAAATATTAATGAGGTTGCCTCCCTTTCCAAATCAACGCACGCGAACGGGTTTGCCCGAAATGTTTCATATCAATTTCACTTGCAAATATCTAAAAGTAATCAGAATGTGGAGAGACCCGATACCCAGACATCATGTTACCCTATTTCTATTGTACATATGTATGTATGTATGTATATGTATAGATATATATATGTATGTATATATATATATGTATGTATGTATGTATGTATGTATATATGCATAGGAAAATTACATAAGGCACCTGGGTGTCTAGGCACCCACATCAAGAACCGTCCGATACACGTGTATGATTGATAATTTTTTTGAGTTTGGGTATGAAAATGTTTTATACCTTTGATATATTTATGGTAAGTAAGTTTTGAACTCAGTTCAAACTAGTTTGAACTACTTTTGAGTTCAATGCGACTACAGTTAGTATATACCATAAAAATAGTTCAAACTAATTAAACTGAAGTTGAATTTAATTTTTTTCGGAGTTTGACATCTCAAATATACTTTTTTATGGGTATATGAAGATACCCATATCAAACGTTGCGAATCTCAAAGCAAATCAATGGGTATTGATATGGGTGCCTAGGCACCTGGGTGCATGAAACACTCGTCCTATATATATATATATATATATATATATATATATATATATATATATATATATATATATATATATATATATATATATATATATATATATATATATGTATATATAATGTATATATGTGTGTATATATACACACTAAAATGGGGCACCATGGTGTCTGGGCATTAAGTCTCACTGTCTTTGGATTGCTTTTAGATACGTGCTAGTGCAATGGTATATAATATATTATGCATTAACATTCATTAATTCGAAAAGGTATCGATTTGGAAAGAAAATCATTGATTTAGCATGCTAAATCAATTATGGATGGTAGTCTCAATCATGGAGTCTGGGGACTATGGTGTCTCTGTTATTTATACTATATATATGTATATATAGCCTTTTTTTTCTATTCCTGCGTGTAATTACTTCCTATGATGTATCTCGCAAAGTATGGAGTATTTAACACAACAGAGGGTATGTACGTGTAGTATATGAGTATATAAGATCATCTAAATGGTATGTATACTTTTTAAGGTGGTATGTACAGTTTTTGAACACAATTGCCCATCCTACCTCCTCTACCTTTTTGACAGCCCATCCTTTTATCTCAGTAGAGTCTTTCAGTGGCATGTTTCAGTCCTCTTCCCCATTACTTAGAAAAAGTCTCTTCTCAGTCATCCAATCAAAGATCAACCTTCTAGATCTGCATGTATATAGTTCTTCCGCTCCTCATAGAAAAGATCGGGCCAACGCGTGGACCACACTCCTCCTTTCCTCTTCTCCCACATCCTCTGCCTCTCGCAACCACTCCACCTCCCACAACCGCCGCCTCCTTCTCTCCCTCGAACCCTCATGCCGTGCCTCCTCCTCGTCAGCGTCGCCACCAATTCCGTCCCTGTACAACAGCGTCTGGTCGTAGTCCCCAACTTCCCCCAGTAGCGTCGCATCTCCTCGTCGTTCCCTCCCCAACGCATTTGCCCACCACCTCCTCTCCCCATATGCCCGCTGCCGCCTCTCGACCTCCACCTCCCGCAACCGCCGCCTCCTTCTCCCCTGAACCCTCGTGTCGCACCTCCCCCTCTCCTCGGCGCCGCCGCCAATTCCTTCCCCACGTGGCAGCATCTGGTTGTAGTCCCCCAACTTTCCTCAGGACATCGCCACCAATTCCATCTCCTATCGCCCCTCCAATCAGCGGCACGACGCTCAGCGACAACGGCCGGTGGATCGGAGAGAATAGCGCTCGATAATAGCGGCCAGTGGATCAGAAAGAAGGGCACTCGGCGATGGCAGTGGCTTCCTCTTACTATGCCTGCCCACGTGGCTCTCCCACGCCGCCGCCACCCAGTGGTCGCTTGCCCGGTGAGCTTCTCTACCTCCTCCTATTCTTCGCTCAGAGCCTGTCGCGCAATCTGGCGATTTTGGTCTCCTAAGCTAGTCGTCGAAGTCAGTGCCGTAGTCGAATAGGGCCGTGGTCGAGGGGCCATGGCGAAGTCGAGGGGCCGTGGTCGAAGTCGAAGCCGTAGTTGAAGGGGGCCGTGGCCGAAGTCAAAGATCCGTAGTCAAAGTCAAAGCCATGGTCGAAGGGGCGATAGTCGAAGTCAAAGGGCCGTGCTCGAAGTCAGGCCGTGCTCAAAGTCGAAAGGCCGTGGTTGAAGTCTAAGCTATGGTCGAAGGGGACATTGGTCGAAGGGGGCAGTGGTCGAAGTCGAAGGGCCGTGGATGAAGTCGATCCGTCGTCGAAGTCAAAGGGCTATGGTTGAAGTTAGGCCGTGGTCGAAGTACAAACCGTGGTCGAAGGGGTAGTGGTCGAAGTCAAAGGGCCGTAGATGAAGTCGGTCCGCGGTCGAAGTTGAAAGGTCGTGGTCGAAGTCCAAGCCGTGATCGAAGGGGCAGTAGTCGAAGTCGAAGGGCTATGGACGAAGTCGGTCCGCAGTCGAAGTTGAAGGGACGTGGTCGACGTCGGAGCCATGGTCGAAGGGGGTCATGGTCGACGTCAGAGCTGTGGTCGAAGGGGACCGTGGTTGAGGGGTCATGGCTGAAGTCGAAGATCCATGGTCGAAGTCGATACCGTGGTTGAAGGAGGCGGTGGTCCAAGAGGGAAGTGGTTGACGTCGAAGGGCCATGGTCATCGAAGGGGACAGTGGTCGAAGTCAACGCCGTGGTCAACGTCGAAGGGTCGTGGTCAAAGGAGATAATGGTCGACGTCGAAGGACCATGGTCGAAGGGGACAGTGGTCGAAGAGGACGATGGTCAAAGGGGGAAGTGGTTGATGTCGAAGGGTCATGGTCGAAAGGGACAGTGGTCGAGGAGAGCAGTGGTCGAAGTCGAAGATCCGTGGTTGAAATCAAAGATCCGTGGTCGAAGTCGAAGCTGTAGTTGAAAGGGGTCGTGGTCGAAAGGGAAGTGGTCGACATCGAAGGGCCATGGTCGAATGGGACAGTGGTCGAAGGGGGCGGTGGTCGAAGGGGGAAGTGGTCGACGTCGAAGGGCCGTGGTCGAAGGGGATAGTGGTCAAAAGGGGATGTGGTCAAAGTCGTAGATCCGTGGTTAAAATCAAAGATCTATGGTCGAAGGGGGAAGTGGTCAACGTCGAAGGGCCGTGGTCGAAGGGAAAAACGGTTGAAAGGGGCAGTGGTCGAAGTCAAAGGGGACAGTGCTTGAAGTCGAAGGGGGCAGTGCTCGAAGTCGCGTTCATGATCGTAGTCGTAGCGCCCGTGGATGTGGTCATAGCGGTCATGATCATAGTCGTAGCACTAACCCGAAGGGCACCTGCTGGTTCATCCACAACCTCCACCGCTACGAGTTCCCCCTCCAGTTGGACATCCTCGTCGCCTACCCCCATGTCACCCTGAAATCGAGCTCCACACCCTCGATGGCAAGACCCACAAGGTGGTCGAAGTCATGGTCGAAGGGGGAATTGGTCGACATTGAAGGGTCGTGGTCGAAGGGGACAGTGGTTGAAGGGGGCAGTGGTCGAAGTTGAAGGGGGCAGTGGTCAAAGTCGAGGCCGTGGTCGAAGTCAGGGCTGAGCAAGCTGGCGCCGCAGTCGGGCAACAGGGCACAAATGCACCAAAGGCCTACCAACGTACGACCATCAGTGATGGTCGACCGCTCCCGACCTACGATCACACGCGATAGTCGATGGCTTCTAACTTACGACCATGATGTGTGATTGACGGCTTCTAATTTACGACCATGAGCACTGGTCGATGTGTTTCGACTTATGACCACGAGGTGTGATCGATGTCGTTCGACTTACGACTAGGAGTGTTGGTTGATGTGTTCTGACTTACAACCACGATGTATTCTCGATGGCTTCCGACTTACTACCACGAACGATGGTCGTCGGGTTCCAATATACGACCATGAGCCATTGTCGAAGGCTCCCGATTTAGGACCACGATCGATCGTCGACCAGTGCCAACTTATGACCACCAGCGATGGTCGATCGCTCCCTACCTATGATCACGCGCGATGGTTGACGGCTTCCGACTTACGACAACGAGGTGTGCTCGAGGGCTCACGAGGTGTGGTCGATATTTTCCGACTTATGACCACGAGGTGTGATCGACGGCTTTCGATTTACTTGACAGATTTAAAAACTTTTAGAACATGTTTGTATGCAGATTTTAAAATTTTTTACCATCCGTGAGTTCTAAACCATATAGTATGATAAAATTTAAAAATCCGTAGTAATGCACGGGCATTTGACTAGTATATATATACATATGTATGTGTGTGTATATATATGGTTATATGCATGCTACCCATTCTTTTAAAAGTGCAAAGTGCATTGTACTGCTCCTAACACAGAAGCACACACACAATGCACACAGAAAATCCTGTTGTTAACTAAGTACCCTCATGTCAAGCGAAAGCAGAGGTTTTGTGGGTGTTGGTAACTACTTGGCATGTATCGAAGGAATTGGTCGGAGTCCACCCTCTCTAGTTCAGAACATCTATCACGCTAGAGCTTTTAGGTGGTGAGAGGAAAATGCTACAGTAGATGACATGTGCAAGGGTCCCAATATACGCACTTAGTCACTTGGATCTTAAGAATCCAAAGATCACATGATTAAGATGTGTCCTGCAAACTAGAAAGAAGAGGGAATCCTGCTTGTACATTACAAAACTCTTATGTGTACCCCATCTCACAAATTAAACACCTGATCAATGGATAATATATATCAAAGTACATATGCATTATAGTGCTCAATTATCAGGCGGGAAAGGGGAGACAGCTACAATTGATAACTTTAATTTTTGCTGTGGTTCAGTACTAACTCTTGGTCGTACATCAAATCATAAAAAAGAATGTTTCTATAAGAGCAAAAAAGTAGACAATAAGGTGCTACGGACCTATACGGTGGACTCACGCGTTGAACAAATTTGTGCCTTATTTTTGCATTCGTTTTGCTTTGAATTGAAGTATGTTTATATTAATTTTTGTTGATAGCTTTTGATTTTAACTTATACTTTATAACAGCTTGTAAAGAGCCGTATGAAGAGAGAGAAACTCACGTACAATTTTAATCGATATAAATAAAGTTACTACATTGTGTACTATAATCAACTGATAAACTACACCTTTAAAAAATATTAAGTAACATAAAAAAGTTATTTATTGTAAAAGACAGCTTTTAGAAGTCAATATAAACATTATCAAAATTCCATGATTTGCAACTGGGCTATAACTTTTCATGTACGTACAAATCGAATGTTATATTATTGCATGGGACCCCTATGTTGTTTTTGCATATTCAAGATGGGAATACATTTGCTCAAACATTTGTAGAGTACGGGCGTGATGTTACCCGATCTCCGATCAGACAATTAGCCCCGGCCCACCTATCAGTCATATGGTTCGTAAAAAGTGATTCGTATACACATAAAACACTCTCCGGTTGGCCATCCATATGAACACTCATTTTAACATTTTGTATTCATGTTCAATTTTGAAATTGTATCATATTTTCAGTTCAGCCATCCACTGAGATTTCTTAATTACCCCTGCCGGTTTCTTTTTTTTTTTTTAAGTGGCCACAGGAGAACTGCAATCCATTCCATTACCGGTATTGTCTTCGCATTATCACATATATTTTTTCCCCATTTCCTTCTTTGAGATGCAAGCCTCTCTTGGTGGACTGTGTCAATCTTACGTTGGGCTGCAACATAAACACGCATAGATTAGTTAAGGAGAGGTATGCGTTGGTAAGTAGTGTATAATCAGGTACTGATCCTATTTAACTTGTAGGACAAGCAGCCTCGCCCTCCTAGCTGATCCGTCATGTTGAAAAATGGCGACAGGTACATCCAAATCGGAATTAAGTCGGAGCTGGACGTTTTACCGCACCTTTTCGACAGACGGGCTCAGTGCAGAAAGACTTCAAGGACGCAATCACTTCTCCGATCCTACCTCGCTAACTAGTCTAATATCTGAAGTTTTGACAGAAAGAAGCACCACACATTTCTTGATTTGGCCGTTAATTGAGAGTTGTCAACGTCAACTCACTAGGGGATCAATCGAAATTACATTGGCTACCCAAATTTTCGTTAATGACTGCACCATCAGATTTAATTTCTTTGAGAGACTCTATATTGATTAACTACAAGCAGGTAGGAAACACCTTTTTTTTTGTCCAATAAAAATGGAATTGCCATCTTAATACGTGTATTGCTTTTGCAGGACTTACATGTGATATGATGCGGAGTGGGTGACAATATATCACTACTGCAAAAAAGGTCATCACAGACGGTTCAAAAACGTCATCACAGACGGTTTCATGAGCCGTCTGAATTTATGGGTCAGTAATGATACGAGATCTTCACATACAGCTTTCGAACCATCTATGATGCGACTTCCATAGACGGTTTCTACTGACTATCACAGACGGTTTTTAGTAGAAACCGTCTGTGATATATGATTTATCATAGACAGTTTCAACTACAAACCGTCTATGATATATCACTATCACAGATAATTTGTAGTAGAAACTGTCTGTGATAGTTGACTATCATAGATGGCTACGAGTTAATAACTGTCTGTGATATTTTTTTCTATTTATAAATCTATTTCTGTTAGTTGGCTATAATCAGGAAATGCTAGCCATGCCCTCTGAAACAAGCATATCAACACAGTATATATACATCCAATTCACATTCATTCATTTCAAAAACAAGTACATCTATTTCACAAATCATTTAACTGAAATAAAATAAATTATCCATCCATCAACAAATACACACATGAACAATTAAGCTCAATCTTATCCCAATGAAATTCATTCTACATTGTGGAGCTCCCTATTTTCTTTTATGACTTTAGACAACAAGAAGTACGCACACTATTCTCAAATTTGTTTGAGGTCAACCTGTTCCAACGAAGTTGTAGCGATGGACACAACCTGTCGGTAAGAAAATCAATGTCGTGTATACATATATAGATTGATAAGTATGAAATAATTATAGCAAGATTGACAAATCTGAGGATCAATATTGTTCTTCGCCGAATCGAGGAGTAGTTGCATGTTGTGGCAAGCATAGAATCCACAGGTGTTGCCTGGTGGCTGCTGGTGGTACTGCAAAAATAGAATTTGTTAGTTTGAGGGGCATTATTACGAAGTGTTATATATGATTAATGTGTACTAGCAAATATCGAAAAATCTAGATCGTGTCACAGGGCATCGATCCCTTTATTGGATTTCCCTACCTTTGCAACGTACATGGCGAACAACCTATGTGATTCCAAAAGGTTAGCCTGAGTCATTGGGAAGGAAGGAAAGACTACAATAGGGTTATCTATGGAGGAAATGTGTTTACCTGTTGGTTAATTGTTGGACAACTATGTAGTTGGTTTTATTCTTATTTAGGGAATCAAGGTATATTACCCTGTTTCATTTTGGTATAATTACAATTAAAATCCAGTGGAGACTACATAGGTATGTCATGGTCATTCAATCTAAGTTTATGTTGCTTATAAAGTACAAATCAACACATATAGCAACTAGTGTAGCATTTACCCCTAGTTGTAGGGCATAAGTATGAATTCCTTATCGTGGTGAGCCTCCAATGCTTTTGTCATGTAATTCTCAACGAAGGATGCATCCTCCTCGATGATATCCAAGGAGACCAAGCGTGGGTCGAGAAAACCAACTGGTAATTTCGTTAATCTGACTTCACTCACCATGTATCTATATACACACAAAAGCAATGAGTTATATATATATATATATATATATATATATATGATATTTATCGGTATTACATGAACGTAGACCATAATTGTACACACTTATAGTATCCAGCATCGAATGAGTGAGGCATCGAGGGCGTCGAGTGTGAAGAGAAAGAATAAGTCTTTGAAGGTCACCGTGAAGACACATTTATGAATATCGTGCTACAGATGACCCAGCTTGAACTTGACGGTGACACCTGAGCGTCGTTGTTTCACCGGCTTGTTGGCCTGTTCCATGTACCATGAATGCAATTTCTGGTAAGCTAGTCCTAGGGTTAGGAGCGCTCTTTTGAGATGACCAAAGGCTTGATTAGCATGAATTTCTAAGCCAAGGGTAAGTAGGGGATCTCATTATCGGTCTTCTTCGGTTTGCCCTTGCTGCTTCTGTAACACCCCGCCCACTCACTGGGCCAAGATGCTACCACCTCTACTACTCTTACCAATTCATCAACACAGGAGAAATTAAAACCAACATTAACTTTATTCATTTTTGCTGCGTTCAGATACAACATAGCATTTCTAGTGATTACTCTAGCCTAACAAAACTAAAGTACACTGACAAAAGGTGATACAAAAGTGCTGCTAGTTCGTGCCGTTATTCCATGTGCTACTCCCGCCCGTGCTCGATCTCCTCAACGGTCACCTAAAAAAAACATCAACAAAGCAAGGCTGAGTCCACCGACTCAGCAAGTACAAAGCAAAACAGCAAATAACAGGTTCATTCATTTAGACATAATCATTCCATTATCATTAACCACGTTTCCATTTAACCACTTTTTCCATTTAACCACTCTACGTTCCGATGAACTATTCATCATGCACATGCACATGCACTTCTTCCTCAACTCTTTAGCCTATACCGGTACAGCAGAGTGTGCACCCGTCGATGCCCACCCAGGCCCGCTCTGATTCATGCGGGGACCTCAAGCCCGTCCTGTTTCATACGGGGACCCAGCTCCACTCCCGTGGAGCGTCCACTCGACGTGGACCAACTTTCTCTCTTTTCATGACATGCATGAAATGCAAGTTCAATTATGCATATCAACATAGCATGTCTCAACCCTCATCATTCATCATTTCTCAATATGCATTCCGAATATTATTTGTCTTACCCCAACTGGTAAGCCATGCATCATCCGAAAATAGTAAACTTACCTCAACAAGTTAAGCAGTGTATCATCATTCAATTTTTTTTAACCGAAATCACTACCCGAATTCACCGCTTAACAATGCACTTGCCTGGTTAACCTCGGGGATGACGCGTGGACGGCTCCGACCCGGGACCTCCACCTGCGTACACGTTAACCCGACTCAACGGCAAAACGAAAATCAGGAGCTTAAACGGAGAACAACGTCCCTAAGCTCGTATCCCGACCTCGGGCGTAATCGCACGGGTATTGAGGGACCTGTCGCACAGGTGCCGAACCCATTTTTTTTTCTTTTTCTCCTCTTTTCTTTTCTCCTTCTCTTCTTCTTTTTTTTCCTTCTTTTCCTTTTCTTTTCTTCCTTTTTTCCCCCTTCTTTTCCTTTTCTTTTCTTCCTTCTCTCTCTCTCCTCCTTATCTCTTTTGGCCGAACCGGCCACCCCTCCCCTTCCTCATTTCACTCGGCCGCAAGGGCCTCTCCAGCGGCGCGCGGCGGCGCAAGGGCGCGCCGGCCCCTCCCCGCCGCCGGCCTCTCCCCGCCGCCTGCTCCTCCTCGCCGCCGGCCTTCTCCGCCTCCTCGGCCTTCCCCTCCGCCCCTCACTTTCTCACCTGGGGACAGCGCGGCAGCGTGGGAGGCGTGCCGGCCTTGCGGCCCGCCGGCCCCGGCCCTCTCTCCGCCGGCCTCCGCCTCCGTTCACCTCCCCTCTCCTTCTAGCGGCGCGGTGGGCCTCGGCCCGTGGGTCTGGGGCGCCGCCGGCGGCTCCTCCCCCACCGGCCGCCTCCCCGGCGTCGGCGTCTCCCCCACCGGCCCTCCTGCTCCTTCCCCCGTCCCCCCTCTACTGCGCCTCGGGTCCGGGCCGGACCCGTGCCCTCCCCTTGCGCGCAGCTGCGAGGCGCGGCCGCCGCCGGCCGGCACGGCCAACGGCCGCCGGCTGCCCCCGCCGCCCTCGGTCGCCTGCGCCACCTCGCCTCCCTCTCCTCCTTCTCCGGTTTCCCTACATGCAAGTGCTCCCCGTGAAAGCTCACCTTTGTGCTCACCTTGTCGAACAGAAGGATGTGGCTATGTTGGTTTGATCCAGGAGAAGAAGAAGGGAAAAAAATGAGAAGGCTTGTTGGTTTGGCAGTGAGATGGAGTGGGAAGTGGTGCTCCCCCTTGCTATGCTCTTACCTTGGCCGACAGTATGAGGTGGGAAATGTGGCTTGGCTGCAAGGTACTAGAATATATGGGCATGGTTGGGGGCTCCCCTTTGCATTTATGAAATGACCGGGATGCCCTCCCATGCCCCTCTCATATACTTGACTGCCTAGGGGCATTCTGGTCCACGACTGTTGGTTTGGTTTCTACTGCAGCGGTAAGTCGGTAAAGAAGGTAAGGTAGAAATTTGCCGGATGATGAACACCCGCAACGCGAGACGGTGCCGACTGTCCCTAGGCGGTCCGGGAACCTCTGAGAGCGCTAAATATACGGCTCTCTAGACGGTGCCGACCGTCCTGGGATGGTCTGGGAACCTCTGCGCGCAACACTAAATCGATACTCTAAAAGGTCGATGGGTCTGACGGCAAACTACGCTTTTTATTTACTCTTTGTAAATCTGTGGTATTACAGCTTCGGCTGTAGGTCGACTTCACAGTAGTCGACTGGACAAGAGATGTAGATGCACCACGCCCTTGTTGCGTCTGTGCAGGTAGCTCTGGTATGGATAGCCCCTGTGGCATTGGCACTGGTGCAGGTAGCTTTGGTGCTGATCGCCTTGTGGACTTGGTATCGGTGCAAATAGCTCAAGTGAACTTGGCACCAGTGTAGGAACCTCTACGTAGATGTCCTTCTTGGACCACTGGATGAATGTTCCAATGGCTTGCCCTAGAGTCACGACACTACTAGAAAAAGGTTTATATTAGATGCCTCATCATAGACGATTGACCAAAACCGTCTGTGTTGAAAGTAATCACAGACGGTTTAGGTTTAGAGACCATCTGTGTTACTGCCAACGCTAAAACCGTCTGTGAAGATATAATATCATAGACGGTCTTATCAAAAACCATCTATGAAGTAGAACCGTCTATGATATTACCAAATATCACAGACGGTATGTTTGCCACCTCGCAATCCCCTAAAATTTCATAATTTCCCGCCTGAGTCCGAGTAGGATTCTGTTCCGATACACCTTTAGTAAAACAGGCGTAACTTTTGCATACGGTGTCCATTTTCAACATTCTTGTGCTCGTTAGAAAGCTAACGATGAGCCTGATCCAAAAAAATGACCGACTTGTGCCTGTCAGCCTCTAAGACCCCAAAATTGGCCATCTTTAGCCCAAATTTATGTTGTATGTTCTCGATTTCTGTTTTTGCTAAAAATATTTATCTTCCCTTCGGAGTTTGGGGTTTGCCTCAAGTGCATAGTAGTAGATCTCATCAAAACCTTTTAAACAAGCATATGTAAGCCATATAAAACTTTGTTATTTTATCTTTTGAGACTAGCTATTTACATTGCACCGATATATATATATATATATATATATATATATATATATATTGTCTTTGTACTCTAATTTATAGATGGTTGGTATATAGAACCGTCTATGATGGGAGAGTATCACAGACGGTTTGTATATAGAACCGTTTGTGATAATCTGACCACTGGGCCCGTCGATCCTCCCCAACCCAATCCTAGCCAATAAAAATCCATCAACCCTCACCCCACGGATCGTAGCTCCACCTTTCCATCTCCAAGCTAAAAATTTTTACACTCCCACCTCTCCCTCCCCTATAAACACTCACCCAAACCCAGGCTCCTCACCGTCCTCCTCCTCCTTGACCCTTTTCCTAATAGCCCACACAAAGCAGACGACGCGCAAGTCTATGGGAGGCAAGGCGCTGCGAAAGCAACTGGCTACTAAGGCGACGCTTAAGTTAGCATCGACGATGGCAGGTGTCAAAAATATCTAGCCCGTGCGCTGCACCAGGGGCGAGAGGGCCTAGGCATAGAGGGCTCGTCGACGCGGTTGAACTTCTATTGCCTGTTAGGATATTTGCTTTTTCTCTATTCTTGTCATGTTTAAGAGTTAAGTTCGTAGGATTAGGAGATGTGTTCTTTTTATGTTCTTGTGGTGTTAGCTAGATGAGTAACCTGCTCGTTATCTTAGGATGTTGTAATGGTGAACTCTAATCTTAATGGAAATAGAATGTGCTACTGTGTTTGTTGCTATATTTGCTTATTTTCAAAGGGCATAGTTAACATTTCCTAGGCTAGCAAAAAAAATAGGAATGGAGTGAACTATCACAGACGATTTTATGATATAAACTGTCTGTGAAGGATTATCACAGACGATTCGAACCAAAAGCCGTATATGATACTAGCACATCACAGACGGTTCTATCTACCAACCGTCTGTGATGGGAAAGTATCACAGATGGTTCAATATACCAACCATCTATGATACTCATCCATCATACAAGTTGGTAGCTAGAACTGTCTGTGATGTGTAAGTATCACAGATGGTTTTTGGTTCGAGCCATCTGTGTGACTTGGGGAGGCGGCGTGCTCGGGGGAGGAAGAGAGCACCGAGCGTGGGGGAGGAGGGCAACCAGAGTCGAGGGTGGCGGCGACGGGCTTGGGGGAGGTGACGTTGGGACCGAGGAGGCGGCGTGCTCGTGGGGAGGAGGAGGGCCGCTGGAGTCGGGGAGGCAGCGATGAGTTGCGGGGAGGCGGCAGCGTCAAGTGGGGGTTGGGTGTAGTGTTAGTACAGTGGACAAAACCCTAAAGCGCAATATATATATATATATATATATATATATATATATATATATATATATATATATATATATATATATATATATATATATATATATATATATATATATATATATATATAGGGAAATAATCACAGACGGTTCTAGTTCAGAACTGTTTGTAATTGTTATCATCATAAACGGTTCTAAATAAAAACCATCTGTAATAATAAAATATCACAAACGGTTTTAATTTAGAACCGTCTGTGATTATAAATATCACAGATGGTTTTACTTTAAAACCGTCTGTGATGATCCTTACTCACATCCACATATATATATCACACATTCTCATATATATATAAATACAAATTCACATATATATCACATATTCTCATATACATAAATGCAAATTCACATATATATGACATATTCTCATATACATAAATACAAATTCACATATATATCACATATTTTCATACACATATATAAATATAAATACATAACATATGACACATAAACATTTCATTCATCATTCTACTTACTTATTTCCTTTAAAATTAGCCCTTCATGGTGATCGACGTGTATGTAGCTAATTTCGTCATGTTATTCTTCTTGACCCTTATGTCATTTTTTTTAAATGAAGCAACTCATCAAATTGATTGTATTCTTCCTCGTTCATTATATTTTCAACTCCGATAATCTTTCTTTTTCTATGAAGAACTACGTGGTGCTTCTCACTTGCCTAGTTGGTTACATAGAAAACTTGAACAACTTGATTAGTGAGTACGAATGGTTCATCTTTGTATCCGACATGTTTTAAGTCAACAGTAGTGACACCACACTTGTCAACCTTCACATGTGGGAGATGGAACCAACGGCACCGAAACAAGGGGATCTTGAAAAGCACATAGTCGAGTTCCCAAATCTCCTCTATGAACCCATAGTAGGAATTTCTCAACCCATCGATACTGAACACATCAATGCGGACACCGTTGTTATGGTTTGTGCTCTTTACATTTTGAGCATGCGTATAGAATGTGCACATATTTATGTAATATCCTTGCCATGTCACAACTGTAAATGTTGGCCCTTTTGCCAACCATGTCAGCATATCACTTGACGATCTTCTAGCGAGTCACTCCTTCAACTATTGCTTGAATTGACTATTGTGTTGTCTCGTGATCCAAATATCTGGCCACTCCAAATTCTATTGCCAAAGCACGTCCTTGTGCTGGCGATATACGGAGACACTTTAGTCATGTGTTGCAAGACCGTGAAATGGGTTTGAGCATACACATCTATATCTAGAGTGATTGCTTTCCTTCCGATGATCCCGATACCCTTGAACCTTCCCTTATGGTGAGATCGAGCCATACCTATCGGTTTGACCTGAGCCATGTAATCAACACAGAACTCAATGACTTCTTCAGTTTCATAACCTTTGACGATACTGCCCTCCGGACGAGATTGATTCTGTACATAGGACTTGAGAATTCCCATGGACCTCTCAAACGGGTACATACTACGTAGGAATACAGACTTGCATATTTTTATCTCTCACACAATGTGAACAATAAGATGGACCTTGATATCGAAAAACGATGAAGAAAAATACATCTCAAGGTAACATAGAGTCATCACCATCTCGTCTTATAGAGCATCTAGTTCTTCAGAATCAATGACCTTCTAAGCAATTGTGTTAAACAAATAACACAGTCTTATGATTGTCTCTCGGACCTTGATCAGCAAAATACTACTAATTGCAATAGGGAGCATCTATTTCATCAGCACATGACAATCATGAGACTTCATGCCAATTAGCTTCAAATCTTCCATCGAAGCAAGTTTCTTCATATTGGCGGGGTAATCAGACAGAACTTTCATACCGTGCAAGTACTGGCAAAGTTCAGTTTTCTCAGCCTTGGACAGAGTATAACAAGCAGGGAAAAGGTAAATTCATCCTTTATCAGTCTTTGTCAGTGCTAACTCAAGCCTAATGTCCATATCAACTAACGTGTCTACCATTTTTGAAACCACTTCGAATCAAGTGCGTTTCAATCTGCGCTCGGTTCTTAAACATTTTTAAATTCTCACAGTCAATATATGAACAGTACATATATTCTACTCCCTTATTCATACATGCCATTAATGTACTCTTCACTCACACGGTTCGCAGCGTACATCCAGCTTCAGTCCTACATTACGCATATAACAGTATGAATGATTTTGTGCATGTTTTGTAAGTAAATAGCTATATGTAAAAAAGAATAATTAATTAAATTGAATTGAATAGAAATAGACTATGAATTGACTAAACTATAAACCATACTAGATGTGAATAATTTTCTTTCTACATCAAGCTAGCTCGATCTAAACCATCTTCAATTCTTCTTTCATCAAAAGCTATAGATCTAAATTATAATATATTTAGAAACAAATTATTAACCATAGGTAGTCAAGAAATGAATGGATCTACAACCACTTTTGCCAAATAGTCTTCTTTTACCAAATAGCCGCCTCAAAGCCCTGCCTCCAGCTCAAACTAGTAGACTAGATCTAAAATTTAAGATGGAGGGTCGACAGGTCTACGTGCAATTAATATTATGGAATTATCACAGACGATTTTTAATAAAAACCATCTGTGATGACTTAATTATCACAGACGATTTGTAATACAAACCGTCTGTGAAGTATCACAGTCACAGATGGTTCTTGTTACTAACCATCTGTGATACTTCACAGACGGTTTTCACCATGAACCGTCTGTGATATTTCCTCTTCACAGACGGTTTTTATCGCAGGCAGCAATATAGACAATCTATAAACTAAAATCGTCTATGATTATATTTAATACTAATAGTTTTAGAAACTGTTTGTGATGTGACATCTAGTATTAGACATTCTGCAGTAGTGTATCCACCTTAAAGAGATAGAACGGGTTGTTGCTTCATGTGACAGTGATACCGGGCTTGAATCTGAATTCCGATGATAGAATGCAGATACCTAATTGAAATCGATGTAATCATGCGTGATATAACCTACTACGAACAACTAAACTCGAATTTGCCTAGTAAACAATAAAGGAAAAATTACGGTAAGTTTTCTTTTTGTGTGTGCGTGAAAATAATGAGTTAAGCCGAGGATTAAATTTGATGCGCACATATAAGAATAAGATCCTTTATTAGATGATTGGCTAAACTAAAGTTTCGTGCATGATCATGCCATCATGATGCAAGAAGGATGAAAAGAAGCTAGGAATCACATGATTAAAGCCGTATGCTGTCGTCTCCGATCATTGGCAACTTTACAATATGTTCCCCCGCATCCTGGTGAGGTGAGCAGTACTACATGCTATGCTCGTGTTGTCAGCAAAGCAGCTCGGAGGAGCAGCTAGGCCACTTGCAGGGGTTTTGTCCGAAGAAAAGCATTTTACTTGTCGGAGCCTAATGTGGTTTGTTCCAATGATCTTTTATGCATGTTTGTCTGAATTATATTGTTGCTTTGAATGTTGTACTAGTATGGCCAGTAGTTTTGGTCTAGGCTTTTCATCTATGAGGTGATTTCAGCACATTTTTGGCTTGTAACGACTTCTTTGTTTTGGATGAGATGCCTTCCTGGCCTTTTACCCTGTCGTAATTTACAGGAAGAAAGAAAAACATGGGTCGTCAGTGTATCGAGTTGCATGTTATTGATTGAAGAAGACAGCTAGGGAAACAGATTAGTAAATTTCCAAAAAAAAAACGCTTTAATTTCATCGTATTCTCCAAAGAATAAAACGGAGAGACTGATATATAATTTTCACATAGGCTATAATTAAGATGTACATTGGTGTACATCAGGACACAGTAAAAAGACATCATAATCTTCCTGTCTTCGTTTATGGCATCATAATCTTCTACCGAGCAACACACGCACAAATCAATTGGAAGAGCTGGGCATTTGATTAAACGGATCGCGATGGGTAATGGTTATTGCAGTTGCATCGCCGTACAAGGCACAGAAGGATGGATTCAGGATTTGGAGGCGAGATTGAGCATCTTGTCCTTCATTTTTTGGTTCTTGACAATGTCCAAATTCCAGGCGAGGAAATAAAGCCAAAAGGCATGACTGTCCACTTAAGCACACCTCCGAGCAGGGGTGGATTTGAGCTCATGGCAACATGGGTTTTAACCTGGAGCGTATAGTTCAAACAATTTCAATTCAGCCCGGGGCATAAATTCTATAATTTAGTCCATGTTATTTCTAGTATCCAGTCTTCTTCCAGCAAATTTCTAGAATCCCCGACTTCTCTCCTCTAGTATGATCGAGATCCTCCCGAGACTTGTTAGAACGAAGCAAACGGCGAGGGCAGCAACAATGGCTGCTCCACACCCCAACGTGGAATTGCAGCAGGACCAGAGGCAACCCCCACTACTACAGAAAAGGTCATCACAGACGGTTCGAAAACGTCATCATAGACGGTTTTGTGAACCGTCTGTATTTATGGGTCAGTGATAATCGAAGGTCATCACAGACGGTTTTCAAACCGTCTGTGATTATCAGCTATCACAGACGGTTTTTGAGTAAAAACCGTCTGTGATAGCTGATAATCACATATGGTTTTTAGTTAAAAACCGTCTGTGATACTGATCATCACAGACGGTTTTTAAGTAAAAACCGTCTATGATTATCAGCTATCACAGACGGTTTTTACTCAAAAACCGTCTGTGATATTCCCTTCGACCCCTACATATATTTCTGTTTATTGGCTAGCCTCAGGAAATGCTAGCCATGCCCTCTGAAATAAGCAGATAATCACAGACAAAAAACATACAATTCACACATCTCATTTCCTTTCAGATACATTTCACAGACATAAAACATCCAATTGACATCGCACTTCATTTCACAAACATAAAGCATGCATCCATTTCGCAAATCGATTAATTGAATTGAAATGAAATATCCATTAACAAATGCACAGTTACAAAAAGATCTACACTGCATTTGTATTTAGTGATAAGACCAATAAGAAATCATGGTGCGCAGTGGAACCGTCCTCCTGGCTTTATGACTTGAGTCAGCAAAAAGTACGACAACACTCCTCGAATCCCTCCAAGATCAGACTGTTTCAATGCAGTTGACGGGATGTATGTAGCCTGTCGATAGGAATATCAATGTGCGTATATATGTAACGTGATAAGTATGAAGTAATTATGGGAAGAGTGACAAACCTTGCGATTGGTGAGCCTCGAGGAATCGAGGAGTAGTTCCATATGTTGGCAAACGTAGTATCCACATGTGTTGCCCGGCTGCTGCTGGTGGCACTGCAAAAAATGGAATGTGTTAGTTCAAGAGGCATTAGTACCAACTGTTGCATAGGATTAATTAATGTGAAATAGTGAATACCTTAAAATCTTGAACATGTGTCAGCAGGCCTTTGGCCCCGCGCTTCAAGTCACCTCCCATGTCAATGTACATCGCGAACGCCCTACGTCATTCGAAAAAGTTAACCTTAATCATTCGGAAGGAAAGAAAGAGTACAATGTAGATATGTATGGGGAATATATGCTTACCTATCGATTACTTGGCTGACAACTGTGAAGTCCATTTTATTCTTACTTAGGGAATCAAGGTAATATACCTTGTTCCATTTTGGTACAATTACTATTAAAATCCAATGAAAGTTCTGGTGGAAGGGCATAAGTACATATTCCTTATTGCGGCAATCCAGCAGTCCTGATGCAATGTACCTCTCGACGAGGGGTGTATTCTGGTCGATGTGCCTATCTTAGCACCTACTTTAGTTGCTAATACTATAAACCAAATAGCAAAGTCCCTAAACTAGTGTATCCGGTTCATTGAACGGGAACACTAGAGTATGTCACTTGCTTCATTTACTGTTTTTTGGCTAGATACATGGAGCATTTGGGTGGAAAGATGAACTGTTTCGTCAGGCGCATGACTACCAATTCGAAGCATAGCATAGCATCCGAGTCACATCCGAGGTCTGCTGCTGTGTCTTGAGGAATGCCAAGAGCTGGTCTTCAGATGTGGCATTCCTCAAGACACAGCAGCCGGTCTCGGATGTGCCTCGGATGCTATGCTCCATCTGAAGACCAGCTCTTGGCATTCCTCAAGACACAGCAGCAGACCTCGAATGTGCCTGGGATGCTATGCTATGCTTCGAATTGGTAGTCATGCGCCTGACGAAACAGTTCATCTTTCCACCCAAATGGTCCATGTATCTTTTGCAACAATCGTAAGATTTCTTTATCTGGGAACCTCATCCACAACATTCTCCACCCCGACAATCCTTCTTTTTCCCGCAAAATTCAAGGCAATTTTATTACAAAAGTGCAAAAAAAGACATTCCCAGATTCTTCGTGAGCAGCCACATAGCCGACTTCTTCGGTGAGCGACTATCCATCTGCTTCTTCCCACTCCATTTCGTCATCTCTGGTCTCTGGATCACGTACGCCAGTAGCGATGATCCAGAGACCAGAGATGAAGAAAAGGAGTGGGAAGAAGCAGATGGATAGTCGCTCACCGAAAAAGTCGGCTATGTCGGCTGCTCACGAAGAATCTGGGAATGTCTTTTTTTTGCACTTTTGTAATAAAATTGCCTTGCATTTAAGAAGAAAAAAAGATGCATTGTGGGAGTGGACATCACATCTCGGCAGTAGTCGGCATATACTATTACTACAAGGTCTCTAAACAAAGTTCTATGAAGCAAATGACACAAACTAGTGTATCCGGTTCATTGAACGGGAACACTCGAGTGTGTCACTTACTTCATGCCCCTTCAAGGTCTATGTGGCATATACATTAGAGTGGTCCTTGATTGGTTAATTTGTGCTCTCAAATTGTAGGGTTGCACAAGATTAATCTTGGCCGTCCCGCTACTAAATGAGGGGTTATGTGCCTATACTATATACTAACACAACAAACAATGTAATAATCACCAATGTAAACTAAGCAACTGCAGTAAACAATGTACCAATGTAGTATGTACCAAATAGCAAATTAAACTAAGCTACTGGAGTAAACAATGTACCAATGTCATATGTACCAAATAGCAAACTAATTAAGCAACTGCAGTAAACAATGTACCAATGTAGTATGTACCAAATAGCAAATTAAACTAAGCTACTGGAGTAAACAATGTACCAATGTCATATGTACCAAATAGCAAACTAATTAAGCAACTGCAGTAAACAATGTACCAATGTAGTATGTACCAAATAGCAAATTAAACTAAGCTACTGCAGTAAACAATGTACCAAATAGCAAACTAATTAAGCTACTGCAGTAAACAATGTACCAATGTAATATGTACCAAATAGCAAACTAATTAAGCTAATGCAGTAAACAATGCTCAAAACCATAGTCCATCACAGAAACTGCTCACAATACTCAAAACCCTAGTCCATCACAGAAAGTGCTCACAATGCATACGGTAATCGAGGGGAGGTGGCCGGCTCGGGGGAGGCGGCCGGCGACGGGCTCGACGAGGGGCTCGGGGGAGGCGGCCGGCGACGGGCTCGACGAGGGGCTCGGGGGAGGCGGCCGGCGACGGGCTCGACGGAGGCGGCCGGCGAGGGGCTCGGGGAGGCGGCCGACGAGGGTTCGGGGAGGCGGAGGCGACGCCGGGCTCGGGATTTAATTAGATGTAGATCGAATAACTGCGCAGCACACAGGGAAAACCCTAGCCAGAGGGTATATATAGGGAGATTATCACAGACGGTTCTAAACTTAGAACCGTCTGTGATAAATATCACAGACGGTTCTAAATTTATAACCGTCTGTGATAAATATCACAGACGGTTCTAAATTTATAACCGTCTGTGATAGTTATACTATCACAGACGGTTTTAAACTTAGAACCGTCCACGATATTAATATCACAGACGGTTCTAAGTTCAGAACCGTCTGTGATAAGCCTTTGCGACTGTAGTTATTAAGACAACACCAATAACCATAGCTGCATTCATATCCACCACCAAACAGCTGCATTCATATACAACACCAACCAGCTGCATTCATATCAACCATCACATGTACATCACACATATACATCACATATACATAAATGCCAATACACATATACATTTTCACATATACATCTCAAAATTGTCACACATTTTCACATATACATTCTTATTGTACTTGCTTAATTATTTCCTTTAAAAATTAGTTTCGTACGTAATGATCAATGCGTACGTAACTAGTTTCGTCACGTTGTTCATCGTCGACCCTTATGCCATTTTCAAAAGGAGGTAACTCGTCAAATTAATTGTATTCCTCCTCGTCCACTACATTCTCCACTCCGACAATTCTCTTTTTTCCATGAAGAACTACATGGCGTTTCTTATTTGCCGGATCGGTTACATAGAAAACTTGAACAACTTGATTGGCGAGTACGAATGGTTCGTCTTTGTACCCGACACGTTGGAGGTCCACGGTCGTGACACCGTACTTGTCAACCTTCACCTGTGGGAGATGCACCCAACGCAGCGAAATAAGGGGATCTTGAAAACCACATAGTCGAGTTCCCAAATCTCTTCTATGAAGCTATAGTACGAGTTTCTCGACCCATCGGTGCATGGACAGCACATATATTCCACCCCCTTATTCAACATATCCTCCTCGGCGGCTCTTATAAAAGCAGAAACGCCATTAATGTACTCTTCATTCACACGGCTCGCGGCATACATCCAGCTTCGGTCCTACGTTACGTACATATATAACAACTTAGTATTAAAATCTAGATTAACTAATTATAACTACATATATACCGGCCACATTTATTATATTGAGACTTAATTTGCTAGCTCAATTCATATTACAAACACAACAGCTATTATATAACCAACAATTTTGCAAATTAACCATCTTCAATAACCACTCATGGATTACTTAGACCTAAATTGTAATGAAATTAAAGAAAAAATAAATTTCATTACTAACCATATCTACAGCAACCAGGAAAGTCTGAATCTTAATTCAAAGCTCAATCTCTACCTCTTCCCACCAAATTAACTGGCCTGAAATCGCCTAGCTTCCTCCCGAGTGAAAAAGTGCACAGCAGTGGCTAGATCTGGATCGAAATGAAGACAGATGCGGTCTGAGCAGCGCAATAAATGCCTTAGTCATTATCACAGACGGTTTTTAATAAAAAACCGTCTGTGATAACCAGCTTATCACAGACGGTTTTTTATTAAAAACCGTTTGTCATAAGCTTCATACCAGAACGCTTCGCGCGTGTTTCGATGCCAGAACGCTTCGTGTTTCGATCGTCTAATTAACGTCTGTCGATCGTTATACGAAGCGTCTATATCATTAATGTTTGGGTATATGAACCGTCTGTGCTAAAGGTTAAATATGCGCGCCTAATCCAGGTCTCTTCTACGTACGTACAATACAATATACAATACAACATGGATTCTACTACTGTTCTTGTGATCATCTCCTTCCTCTCATCTGTTCATCACGAATTGTTCGGCCGGAACCTTACACAGGCGGCCAGCAATTTGCATCTGGAGCAGCTTCTCCGCACCCGCCCTGCTCTCCTTCCCTGACTTTCTTGCATCCGTCAGCTTGACCTGATCCTCCGCCGTCGACGGAGGCGTCTCGCTGCCACTCAAGAAAGGGAAACAGCCCTCACCCTGGTTCTTCTCCACAATGTGCGCAATGCGGAAGAAGCTCTACACGCATTGCAGAGACTGATGGATAGCCTTGCCAATCAAGCAGAAACGGCAGATTCTGAGGAATCTTTTCATGCTATCCTCTACGACATTATGGATGCTGCTGATCATTTGCCCAGGCTGCAGGAGGAAGTGCTGAGGACAAGGGCAATCTTAACGGCGTTCAAGAATTCAGCCGCTGATCCTCCAAGTCCCAAAGTCGAAGAAGAAGCGTACGAAGCCCAAAAGATTACAATCTGGGAAACTCTTTACCTGTGCGACATTTGTAGAAAATTTGCATCTAATTGAAACTAATAAATTTGCCTTTAATTTGTGATCTCTTGTCTCAGTAGTTCTGTAGTTAAGTTATTAGAAGCAATGTGTTTTTATATATTAACCTCTGATCATGAACAGAATATGACAGACAAAGGGACATCACAAACGGTTCTTGTTAAAAACCGTCTGTGAACATTAACAGACGGTTCTTAACAACAACCGTCTGTGATAGTCTACACAACACAGACGGTTTTTAATAAAAAAACCGTCTGTGATATTCCAGTATCACAGACGGTTCAGCGGTAAGAACCGTCTGTGATACTCCTTTTTCCCGCCACAAATACCACAGACGGCCTTCAAATTAAAACCGTCTGTAATAGTGTACATTACAGACGGTTTCACAAAATCGTCTGTGATTTGGCGTCTACTATTAGCCTTTCTGTAGTAGTGCCCTCTTGTCAAACAGAGCTGATGGCACCAACAACATGAGCCCCATGCACAGTGGCGGATCTAGAATTGCATCATGCCCCGAGTTGAACTTTAAATGATTAATATTGTAGTTTCTATACCCATATCTAACGTCGTAGTTTTTATACCCACATTATGGTATTCGAAAGTACTTCAAAAATACATAAATGACATCATAATTCTAGATTGCTTCAATATAAAACATAATAAGTGTTATAATATAGCAATGTAGCATAGTAGTCGGTAGAGATACAATTTAAATACCTAAATAGCAAAGATTTGTTCTCTATCTTAGCCCATTATTTCTTCCATCTCTTCATCAATAGTAGGAGTAGAACAAGAAATAATTTGGTCATGCACCACAATAAATATTTCAAGAATCATGGTCATACCTTTTGAACCATGATTATTGAAATATCGTCTTTTGATTTCCAAACTCCTTTTGTGGAAATTTATGATCAATTATTTGGCATAGACCCAATTGCAAATACTCCCTTCTAGCAGTATTCCTAATATCCACATCTAACTCTTCAGTTAGTTTTCAAAGTCCCAGACCACCAACAATATCATCTGGATTAAGTGCAATATGGAGATTAATTTGCTCAGTGTGACTACCTTCGGTTGCTACTGGAGTGGATTGGTTGGTCTGTGCTGAAAAATAGGATGATAATACATTTGTCCTCTTCATATTGTGTTTCTAAATTTTCTAAATTTGATTGTCCTAATGTCCTACATATAGCAAATTATAATAACATCAATGTCTTATTCACAAATGAAATCAAATAATTCATACTCAAATAATTTTATTTTCAGATTCACAATTCACTGATTATCAAATACTAAAATAGTCAAATTCATACTAACTGCAAATTAGCATGAACTAAAAACATCAGTTCAGTAGCTAGCCAGCTACCTAATTAGTAAACAACGTCACCATGCTGTTACAAGGCACAACCCTAAAAACCAGAGTTGAAACATGGAGTGCCAAAGACTCAGTCTGTTTGGCATCGTAGAGTGTATAAAGCACATTTCTCCCCACATAAAACTTTCATAAATAAGCATGAACATTTCCCACAAGCATAACAAACTAACAGGCAGGGTATATATTTTCATAGAAGAGAAATGTACTATTGGCTAGCTACTATAAATTCATACTCACATACTTTTGATTTTCAGATTCACAATTCACTGATTGTCAAATACTCAAATAGTCAAATTCATACTAACTCATAGAGAGATCAGAGATTGAAATAAGCAATTGCATTCATGATTCATACTCACAAGGGACTATAAGATCACTCATGGCAGCGAGGGAAGGGGCCAAGCTGCCGAGCGACCAAGGGGACGAGGGGGCTTGCCATCAGGGCGCTGGCCACGACTAGCAGCCTAGCATGTGAATTGCGAGCCGCGAGGGGAGGGGCCGAGGATGCTTGCCGCCAGGCGCCAAGCGCCGGCTAGCACGCGAGCAGCGAGCGCAAGGGGAGGGGCCGAGCTGCCGAGGGGCCTTGCCGCCAGCCAGCACGCGAATCGTGAGGGCGCGAGGGAAGGGCGGAGGATGTTGGCAGCGGCGCGGCGCCTGAGGATGCGCGAGACAGCGAGAAGATGAAGACCCGGACGCCGGTGGCTGGGACCTGAGAGACTTGCTCTGGGAGATGGCCTGTGCAATAATATAAGAAATCTATGGTGGTCTTCAACACACACAAGCTTATTTAGTGTGGGCAATCTCTGATACATACGTACATACTAAATTTGCCATTTTCTTTTAGTATCTATTGTGAAAAATAATCAATACCAGTTAAACTCATATCGGTTAAGTTTCATAGCCATCTTGACTCCTAGGCAAATAGCATGACTCGGTACCTTGCTTTTTTTTTTTGGTCTCGATACATTGAGGTAGTTATAATTTGTCTTGGTAACTTGCTATTTGTCCTAAATTAGACGTGTAAGAAAACAGCATGGTGAAAAAAACAGGGTAAAAAACGCACAGAGAATCTGAGACGCAGATGACAGTACGGCCCGCCAGATCGTACGGGGCTATAACTTTGTTTCGGCCCGCCGTAAGGCCTCATAAAAAGACGAGCTCGTTCCCTCCCGAACCAAGCCCCCTCCCAAGCCCAAGCCCAAGCCCAATCCATGGCTCGCAAAGCACAAGCCGCGGAGCCTAACCAGCGGAGGAAGGGCAAGGGTGGTCTCCCCTCCCGCGCTCCGACCCGAGCAGCCGCCGCCGCCGCCATGGAGGTCGAAGCGAGCCATGCGGCCTTCGTCTACGACGCTCTCCCGGGGCTGACCCTGGCGTTCTCTCTGGAGGAGCCCCTCGACGATGTGGCAGAGGATGCGACCGCGACCTACGCCGTCTTCCGCAACGAGATCACCGCTGCTGGGGACGTCCTCGCCAACATCCCCGCCGCCGACTTCTTCTCCCTCGACCTCTCCGCGCCCGTCGAGGCCGAGCCGGCCTCCCCGGCGGCGACGCCGCCCTCGAGCTCCCTCGCCCCCGCGGAGCAGCCGGCGCAGGGGTCGGAGCGCGCGTGGTTCCGTGGAGGGAGACGATTCAGGAGCCCCATGCTGCAGCTTCATAAGGGTGACGATTTTTTTTTTTGCTATACTTTTTACTAGTGTGAACCATGGGGAAAAGGAAGTGATTTATAACTTTGATGAGCTTAGAGATTGCAAATTCGAAAATTTAGCTTGCAAATTTGCAGACATTCGTCTTGGGAGTGTATTTGTGTAATTTATATTCAGATGAAAAGTGATTGGACAGTGGTAGTTGTCAAAACTCAAAAGGTAATTCTTTTGGGGGATAGTTTGGAAGTTATTTGGAATTTGCCCTGCAACTTTTGCTCGCTTTGTAGTTCAGCTTAGCTGGGGAGCAAGGTATTTGAATTGTATTTTGACAACAGTATTGAGGAGCTCGAAGGGTTGTTTGGAAACTATGGTGTTATATGTGATAGGGATGGCCTGTGCAGACCATACTGAGGATCATAAGCTTGTAATTTCCACTTGATGCCTACACAATTCAATCTACAAAATAACAGTTGCAGTTTGGACAACAATAGACTAACAAAATATCATGGTGTTTTTGCCACCTTGGACAAACGAGCATCCTAGTGATATCCTTCAACTAACCTTGGACAAACGGGCATCCTAGTGATATCATGGTCTCCATGTATTGTTGATGGAGAAAGTAATTGGAGAAGATTGTCTGGCAAACAGTGCTTTTGTGGTTGCAATAGACCTTATTAATTGTAAATTCTTAGGTACCATCACATTAATCAGTTTGATGATTATGTAAAAACTAGTGAAGAGCATGCTATTTAGTTGATTTAGACCCGCAAATCGCATTTACTCTTTGAGAGATTGAATTAGTTGAATTCACGATCAGTAGAAACTCACTGTTGTATATATTTTTTTCAAGCTGCAGAATTTGACTGATGCACTGATGCAGTACTGAAGTATTGTATATTTGTTACAGAGATCCTTGACTTCTGCGATTTTATCTCACCTTCTGCTGAAGAGCAATCTTCACGGGCAGCTGCTGTGCAAGCTATCTCCGATGTTGTCAAACATATATGGCCTGGGTGCAAGGTAAGCATCGCCTCTCTCTCTCTCTCTGCCTTTTATATATTCAATTAATGGTAGCTGCAAGTCATTTGACAATTCTTGATTTTGCATGGCAGATGGAAGTATTTGGATCTTTCAGAACAGGGCTTTATTTACCAACAAGTGATATCGATGTAAGCATCTTGCTTTCCTATTTTCTTGTGGATTTCAGCACTTCATTTGCTGTTCCTGTTGTGTTGTATGATTTCCTGGAGCACAATGTTTAATTGTTTACTTTGGTAGACAATATTATTCTTCTCTAACCTACTATGGAATGAGGCAGAAGATTTGCTTCCTTGTCTTCTGGTTTTTGTATTAATGGCACAGTACGGAAGGCTTCTGCGGGTCTACCTATTCATTGTAAGATTTAAAGCAATAAAAAACTCTAGAATTTGGTTAAGGGCAGACTATTTAAGATATGATGTAGGAGCTAACAAGAAAGGAGAAAAAGAAATGCAGTAAAAGTAAGGATGGATTTCCAGCATACACTTTCTGCTTTTCAAATTACAGGAAGCAACAGAATTGCAAATAGGGAGAGGAGAAAATGAGATAGATTGCAATTAGTGCAGGCAATATTAGACTCTGCTTGACTAGGTCAAAAGAACATACCATGTTTCTGTAGACCGATGTCCACCTCTTAATTTTACTGGCTAATTTGATATTAAGCAGACATACCTTGTTGTGCTGTTCTATGATAGAAGAAAATTACCAGGATACATAAGTTTGTTGCAAACATGCTGTTGTGGCTCACCACCTTCTATCTGGAAATGCATGGAAATATACTTTCTTTTAGGGAATGTCCCTCTCCTTTACCTATGAAGTTTATGTGTGGTCTTCTGTTGCAGGTTGTAATATTTGAGTCCAGGGTTAAGACTCCTCAAGTTGGCCTATATGCTCTTGCAAAAGCATTGTCTCAGAAAGGCGTTGCTAAAAAGATACAGGTCCCCATTCTCACCCTTTGTAATCTAATATGCAAGAACATGCATTCTTTGGAAGTCTCCTTTTGTTGAAGAACTATTCATACTCATAACAAGAGCTTCTAAATAGAGAAAATGAAAGTATTTTTTCCGATGAAGAAAAAACACAATTGTTATCCAATTGAAATAAGCATGTGGGATAAGTGGTTACCTTAGAAGGGACCAAATGCCATTGTTTGGACTTCGGAAGCTATCATCACTCTGTTCTGCAGTTGCCAGTTGGTTATTCGCCAAATCAAGTAGATACTGAGTTGCTTATTTTGTTGATGGGCTTATTTTTCCTTCATGGCAGGTAATAGCAAAGGCCCGTGTGCCAATTGTGAAGTTCGTGGAAAGAAATAGTGGAATAGCTTTTGACATCAGGTCAAATTTTGTTGTCATTTAGCTATACTAATATCTGACTTTTTTTCTTTTTGTCTTAATGATCTTTTGTTTCTTCCTTTTTTCAGCTTTGATATTGATGGTGGACCGCAGGCAGCGAATTTTATCAAGGTGACTGTTTAAACGAATGACTAATTATTCCATTATGGAGGGCAGCATGTACTCTGTTGAAGCTAATCTGTGATAGATGATCATATATACTTTGGAATTTGGACCAGCTACTTTTCCTTCATACTCAAGACGATGATCTTTTCCATTTGTACTGTAGGATGCTGTCAAGAAGTTGCCTGCTTTAAGACCTTTGTGTATGATTCTGAAGGTTTTCCTTCATCAAAGAGAGCTCAATGAGGTACAATTAGACTAAAAACAAGTAATTGCTTCACTCCATAATTAAAAGGTGGTTATTTAGAATTGTTGGGGTTGACCTAGATTTCTAATGATCATTTTATTATTTTTGGTAGGTCTATACAGGTGGGATTGGGTCATATGCTCTTCTCACGATGCTGATCACACATTTACAGGTAAAATGAGTTCTATTTATGTGCTATAGCCTACAAGGCCTTATGTTCTGTATGACTTATCTAATGGGAATTGAGTTGTCTAAAGTTGAAAGTTATAACATAAGGTGTCTATTTCATGATATACTTAAGGCTTTCCTTCAAAAAAATATTTAAGGTATTTAACTAACATAAATTCAGTTGTTTAGCTCTAAACACTGGTAACACAACCATCTCAACTTCAATATACTTTCCTCACTGTGGCATTGTTTACTAATCTGAAGTTTGCAGGATATTTGCCAACCTGAGGATAATAAATTGTTGTATCCACCATTCTAAGGATTTGTTTCTTTTTGTTAGTTGGTCTGGGGAGGGAAAGATATGCTGGGGTATTGTCGATCCAAGGAGCACAATTTGGGAATTCTTTTGGTAAGCAATAATTTTCTTAATGTTTCATAGTAATGAGGTGTTTTGCATTTAAATGCTCTAGTATCTAGCTCATGATGTGCACCAGGGTACATACTCACTGCATACCGGCTTTGTAGCATATCCTACTTGCAAAACGCTTGTTTCATTTTTTTCTTTGCTACTTTATTGGAGAAACATACATTCTCTTTTCGATGATGGACAAATGCAACATGATTGAAGCCCTTTATATGAGCTTTATTCTTTTCTCCATGGCAGGTCATGTTTTTTGATCTTTATGGACGGAAGTTGAACAATTGGGATGTCGGGATATCTTGCAACTCTGCAAGAACCTTTTTCTTGAAGAGTGACAAAAAGTACAGGAATGGTTTTTGTTCAGCTGTACTTGCTTTCATTATTAGCTTTTTTTTTGTTATTGCTGGGGCCTGGGGAGCTAGTAAAATATCTCGTTTGCTTCTAACTAGGTTGTAGTGTTAAAAATCCATTCTGTTTGTTGGTTGTAGACTGGTAAAAAGGTTGCTAGGTGAAATTTCGTTATATGTTTGAAGAAATTATCAGGTGGTAGGGTGAAGCTGGTTCGGTTACTATAGTTCTAATTGTATTGCTTGCATCTCAGTACCATCTGCTGTAATTCAGTTCAGCTGTTCACTGATCGTATTTGTAATCTGCTTTTTAAGCTTTGAGAATCTTGATCGGCCACATCTTCTAGCTATTCAGGATCCGATGGTAAGATATTTGTCCTTTCTTGTTCATCTTGGTTGAATTTGAACATCTCCAGTATCAATAGATTTACCTATTGATATTATTTTGATGACCTAGGTACCAGATAATGATATTGGGAAGAGTTCCTTTAACTACTTCAAGGTAGTAGTTTTCTCAAGTTTCTATTAATCTTTCTACACTTCATTGCATATGCTATGAATGTGGTACTTGGGATAATTCGGAGCTATTACTCATTTGCTTTGTAATGCTATAAGTTTTCATAAATAACAAATTAATAATTAACGATCATGGCCTTATCTTAAATTAGCTGGTTTATTTTGCTGGTTCTTCATGGCAATTCGCCAGGGTATGATCCTTTCCTGCTGTTATTCCAGGCTTCCAGCCAAGTTTGGCCATGGGTGATATGGTTTAGTCACTGTGTGGTACCATCAGCTACTGACCGGAAGCATGGCATTTTATTTTAGTGATGAATGACCTAGAATGGTAGCTCTGGTTGGAACAATCAATCTGAGCTTGTCTCAGGGCATTAAAGTTTTTTTTTTTGAAAAAATTGAATATTGCCACAGTTAATGTTGGAATAAATTTGCTGGTTCTGTTTGGTTTGGAAAAAGCTTTGTTAAGCAACTACCAGATATGGTACAGAAATACTTCACAGCCATCCTGTCCTGATACCAAGTTGGTACCTTCGGCCCTTCTCTTGCCAAATGCTCCACGTTGTCCACACGATCAGTGAACTTCCCTGGATACCAGGACAGGAGCATATATTATTGGACTTTGATGTTTGAAGTGTATCGGCCTTTTAGCTATGATACAGCTTTTATGGGATCTTTTGACATATTTATAACAAGCTCTACTTGCTAACATCTGATGAAGAAATTTTTGCATGCTGCAGGTGAAATCAGCATTTTCAAAGGCTTACTCTGTGTTAACTGATGCAAACTTGATCGCAAGCTTAGGACCTAACAGGAGCATTCTGGGTACCATTGTCAGACCGGATTCAGTGCTCCTTGACCGGAAAGGCTGGAACAACGATGACACTTTAGCTGACATGTTGACAGAACCCTGGGAACCGCTAACCCGACAGTTTGACAGTGAGAATGATGCAATGTATAATTGGCATGTGATAGACGATGATGAACCCCTGCCCAGAAATAGTCAATCGACATCTGAGGACACAAGTCCATCACCATTGCAAAAACGGAAGTCCTCCAAGTCGAATCAGAAATCACGAAAAAAGGTGAAGGCTCATGCCTCAAACAGTAATATTGTTGAACATGGGTTTAGGAATGAAAGGGCACACAAGCGGGGGAAAGGATTGACACCAAGTGAAAGATTGCATCATAGCGAAGGAAGCAGCAAGCGGAGAAAAGGGCCAAGAGAGTGTGACAGATTTACAAATATACTCCCACAGTACGCGCACATTAGTAGGTGGTAAGTTATAAGCGGTTACTAATAGCATTTACTGTATGGTTTCGGAGATTTCACAAGACTTGACGGCGAGAAGAGCATCATGTTACATTATGGCATGCTTGGCGAACGTCGGAGTCGTCAGGACAAAGTTGGAACGGCACAAGATAACGTGCCAACCACACGCAACACGTGCATCTTGTAATTTTTACTAGTGTAATACTGTAATCTGGCTTATAATTGAATTGAATAAAACCTCCGTCTTGTTTCCCAGTTTATCTTATATCCGCTCTGTGGCTCCAACGAGGCAACGACCCTACAAGCTATAACAATCTTAGCAGCAAATGATGGTTTGGTCTACTCATTTCAAGCCTTTTTACAGCTCTAATTCTAAGGGAAAGTTACCGGTATTATTTTAAAGGAATAAGTCTAGTTTGCATCTCTAAACTTTTTCGTGAGTCCGAAAAACACCCCTCAACTCCTAAATCAGTTATTTTCACCCTCAATTCTTAAAACCAATACAAAACACCTCCCTCACTCAAACCCCTCGGGGTTTCGGCTGAAATAGCGCCCTAGTAGGCAAGTATTTGTTGACATGCCTAACAAGTGGTATCCTAAACAACAACAAAAAATAAAAAATTAACAAGAAATCTTGATTCCACGTGTGCGCCTGATGGACAGACAACACGCACACTATGGGAGCCGTCCGATGAAGCTAGCATGTGGTGAGCCATTGGTGCGTGGCGACACAGGGAAAGCGACGTACCTTTTTTTTTGTTGGATAGTGTTTGTGCATTCATGTGTCTATCTACTATGGAGCTCAATAGGGGGCCAGAGCAACTTTTTTGTAATGCATCTATATACCATGCAAGGATAGAGAGTATATGCTACATGCATCAATGAGCCATGCAAAGACAGGGAGTCCATGTGCTATGTATGCATCGATGTGCCATGCAAGGACAGAGAGTTCATGTGCTAGCTATGTGCTACATGTATTTATGTGTTATGCAAGGACAGAGAGTCTATGTGCTAGATAAAGAGCAAGCGAAAGAGAGAAAATAGAGGCTGGGAAAGAGATGGAGAAAGAGGCAAGGGTGGACGACCGAGGGATATAAGAGAATTTTATCAAAATATATTGAATCCCTCCTCTTCTTATGATTCTACTATGTGTGTGTAAGGCAAAACTATCCCTCTTCTTCTCTATTTCATCTCATATTTTCTCTGTTTTTTGCTGGCAAATTTCTAGTCAATTTAACATTTTTTATTTTGCCTGTAAATTATATTTATTTTACTTTTATGTTATCTCAACTTGTTTTTTAATATATGCCGACTTGCTTCACACTTATACTAAGTTAGTTTTATTTTTTATTTTGCTTGCAAATTATACCCATTTACTTCCATATTTATCCCAGCTACTTTTGAATTTATGTTGATTTATTTCACATCTATACTAAGTTAGTTTTATTTTTTATTTTTGCTTACAAATTATACTCATTTTGCATGGACGTTTATCCCAATTTACTTTGAAATTTATACTGACTTGCTTTACAACTATACTAATATGCTTTTATTTTACTAATACCTAGAGAGAAATTTGGAGAGGATGTTAGCATGTTTAATGTTTACTAAGATAATGGGCCTTGGTAGAGGGCCGCCGCATCCTGTTAATTTTTTTTTGTTGTTTAGCTATTTTTGGCTGTATATAAATAATAAGTATATTTAGATCTGATCCCACAAGTCATATACACCCTTTCTTCTCTTCCTCCCCATCTCCGCCTGTAGACCGAGCTCACCGAAAGCCAATCCCGGCGTGGCCTGTAGATCAAACTCGTGACGCGAATGGCGGCGAAGGTCTCGCCATCCCATCAAGTACCTGTGCTTCCATCTCCCGCAACCAGTGCCAGTCTGCAGCCATCCTTCCATCTCTTTCGTCATGGACGCTTCTCTGGTTGGCTGCAGGATTAGCTCCTCAACTACGGTGCTTGTGTCCCATTCAGTGCTTCTTGCTGTCCGGTGGCGTTAATATTTCAGTAACAAAAGGCTAGTAATTGGAAATCGATTGAATTAGATGCTTGCAGAGATGCCAGATGGTGTTTGTATTTGATTGTTAATTGTTAAACCTATTTCGTATGCTTGTCTGCTACTACCCGTGTTTTAATTGGTTCCAATCGGAGCATGCATGATGCAACTGCTGGTCTGCTCCTCGCCTATTACGAGCTCGACGGAATGCCTCACACGGGCAGAGCTGCTTTCCGACGACTTCATCCTTGGGCGGCAAATTGGGACAGAAATTGGACTAGCAGCTCATGGCTGACCATGGATTGCTCCACCTCGCTCGCTCTCTCCCCTCTGCGATGAAGGCGATGAAGCGCTAGCGGGAGGTCGCGCCATCCGCACAGCCACCACAACATGCTGATGCTGCCGCAGCGTCGCGTTGCTCTGTTACCACCTGTGCCCTCGCACTGCTTGCGCATGGCTCCACGTCGCCGCTGCGGCCTCGCCTCAGTTGACTCGAGAGACGATGGTGGCTGGTACGGAGGCACTGTGGAAGTGTGGAGAGAGGAAGAGAGGAATGGGAAGGAAGAAAAAGGGATGTGGCATCCACCTCAGTAGGGGTGAAATCGGGTCGGATACGGTCGGATCTCACCTTTCCCATATCCTAACCCACATTTTCTAATCGGATTCGGGTCGAATACGGATAGTATCGAATACGAATATAAATACGGATAATGTCGGGCACAAATATGGAACAAATACGTACCAAGACGGATACGGACACTATCGGTCATGAATATTTATTCGGATATCAAGTCGATGCAACAACTATTTTATACCACATAGACAATAGCAATGCAACCATTCCATACATCCATAATGCAACAATACATCGGTACTAAAGTCGTAGCATCACTGTCACTGGACATATATCATTAGCAAGGTTTTATGCTTAGGAGTATCCCTAAATCCAGCAATTCTAACATGCACTTCCTCACATTTCTCCTAATTCATTTTATCTTTCCCCTTTCCTCCTCCCTATTTTCCTTTTTTTTTCACCCGACCCCTTTTTCCCTGGTCTTCGGCCGGTGCTCTTCCCCTGGGTTCGGCCGACGCCCCCACATCTCCTCCCCTCTTCCACCGCCGCCTCCCCATTTCTTTCCTCCCCCATTTCCCTTCTCTCGGCTCCCTCGTTCTCTCCGCGCCGACTTCAACCCGACGCCACCCCCGACGCTGGCCCGCACCGCGCCGCCACGAATCGATCCGGCCCCTCCGTTGCGCCGCACCGCCGTCGGCTTCTCTCCCTGCGCCTCCTCCTCCGGCCTGGCTTCGCGCCCCCGAGTCGCCGTCCGACTTTGCCGCCGTCGGCGCCTCCCTCTACGCCGCCTCCTTCCGCGTCGCCCCCACCGACACGCCTCCCCTCTGCGCCGCCTCCCCGCAGCGTCTTTCGCACTTCCTCACCGCTTGGCTACGCACGGGTGGCCGCCGGATTCGAGGCTTATAGCCCAGATCCGGGCTTCTTTCTTGGATCTGATTCACTTTTACTACTTTAGTTGTTATTGCTTTTGATTTCCTAATGGATTTTATTTTTGTGCTTGAGGATTGGAGGTGTGCTGCCCCGGCGGTCATGGCCGGTTTGCGCCGCCGCACGCCGGGGGAGTGTTGGTGGCCGCCGGCCATGACTGCTCCGGAGGCAGTGCGCCGCCGCCTCAATCTACGGTTGGGGTTGGGATGGGAAAGGATTTGGGATGGCTGGGTTGCTGTCGCTTGTGCTTGGTGTGGCTTGGCGGTGGGGAATCGGTGACTGAGTTCGGATGATCTGATGAGCCGGCGACTGGCAAAGTAATCCGGGTAATACCCGAATAGGTAAACGGGTAATATCCGAATTTTATACCGGATAATCCGTATCCGTCGGATACCGACCTCCCGAACCCGATACCGTATCCGCCAAAAAATACCCGTATTCGGATCCGATACCCGTATAATATTCCGGGTACCCGAATTTACGACCCGAATTTGACCCGTTTTAATACGGGCGGGTGGGCGGGTGGGAAATACCCGGCCCGTTTTCACCCCTACACCTCAGGGAACCTTGCACATGGAGAGGCTACGTCAACTAAGGTGGTGATTGGTTCCGTTGAAAAGATCATGGCTTATGGCTGAAAACACTGTAGCTGGTTGAAAAAAGCACTGTAAGACTTATTTAGCATAATTAAATTTAAAAAAATTTAAAAATATAAAAAATATGTTAGCCTATTACGTATAATACAAATAAATACGGGAAAAAAAGAACCGGCAAAAAAGCTCAACAAAAAGCCAAAAGTTCAGAAAAAGACGAAACTTATGAATAGTGAAAAATAAACCAGAAGCCAAAGCCGAGTTGATCAGGGAAATCAAAGTGATTTAAGGTAAAGGGGTGCTTAATACCAGTTTTGAGAGTTGAAAGTGAAAAATAACCAGTTTTAAAACTAAGAGGTGTTTTTAGACTCAAACAAGAGTTAAGAGATGTAAAACAGGCCTTTTCCATTTCTAATATCACAGCACCACTTGCGTTCTCCTGTGGACATAAACCAACTGCTTGCTTTAAAAAGCACTTTAGAGCAAGCCAAACAAATATATTAAAATATGAAATAATGAGCTATTGAGAAGTTTTTTTCTTCAAATGGCTAGACCCCATATCTCAGCTATATTATCTTCGGGCTTCTTCATTTTAGTTTCTAAAAAAATTGCTTTTTTGTTTTTCTATAGTAACTACTTTTCAAACGGAGTATCCTTTTAAGATAAAATCTACAAATTGATTATAGTATATATTATAGCAACTTCATTTATATTAGCTAAAACTGCACGTAAATTTCTGTTAATCCGTATTTTCTCTCACGAATAACCAAAAAACTATAAACAGTTATAAGTCGAAACCAAAAGTAACATGTCCTCGTTACATACTAAAAAAACCAGCTAGATAAACAATATGGCAGATTCTGTGAGAAGTGTAAAACACCAGTGGATGGTAAACCAATATTGAAACAGCTGATAGGACAATGTCAACTCTGGCAAATCAATATTTAAACAGTCAATAAGATATCAATGCTGGCAAATCAATATTTAAACAGTCAATAAAATATCAATACAAATAAATAAGAAAAAAAAAATAAAAACCAAAATACCAGAAAAGACGAAAAACCATAAAGCAGAAGTTAGAACATAAAACTGTTTAGAGCGGGCCTGTTCTTTTTTTTCTTATGACTTTGGCTAATGGTTTTTGGTTGAAAATTTTGAATTTTGAACCGTTCGTGTCAGAGGTTACGGAGAGAGATACTTACTTGTGATTTTGACTGATTCAGATGATAAACTTTTAACATGTACTATATTTAACTTGAAGACTTCATTTTGAGAAAATACTCTATTTAAAAATTAGATACTATAGTAAAAACTAAATATCACTTTTAGAAACCGAAAATAACAAGCACGTAAACTCGTCATATATTTATATCGCAAAGGCGTAAAGTTCACCACCGGCTACAAGCAGATATGTCCGTTAAAAGTGAGGACATATGCCAGCATCATCACTTGACTAACTAACCATCCTTATTTCAGATTACCCTTCAGCTGAAAAAAGTATAAGGATCTGTACCAACATGCTGGCTAGTAAAAAAAAGGAAGCCAGATGAAATACCCGTACGAGAGCTGATAAGCTTCCAATCATAATCGACATGGAAATAAGTTGTGGGAGCAACGAAGTGCCCTAATACGAATGGCCCATCCTGCACTATGCGGGCCATTCTCGTGGGGATGTAACATTGCTACCAGCATTGAACTTATCAACCATGGCATTGGAGTCTACAGGTTGGGCTGCAGTCACCACCGGGAGTGTCAAGCTCTCAACCCGATCCCGTGGATACCCTACTACACTAGCCGTTTCAACCATATTTCCAAATGGATGGTTATGCACGACTTGCGGTCCCAAATGATGAAACGCCATAGGAGCGCTAGCTGGATGCTGAGGCAGAACAGCAACAACAGTTGCAGGGCCGTTAGAAGGATTCTTGTATGTGGCATTGTAGGTTTGGCCACTGCCTTGAACCGCGTATGATGCAACACTGCAGTGACTGGGCTTGCTTGGTTGAGGTGGGTATGAGCCCGGGCTATGTGGCTGCAGCGGTTGTGGCTGTTGATGCTGGATATTATGCTCTGCCGTTGGAAGCAAAATTGTGTTACCTTGGCCATAAAAAGAAGACACAATTTCATGATGCTTCTGCTGCGGTGAAGAGTATGGAGACTGCACAACCAAGCTTCTCGGAAGTGGCTCGGTGGTGGCATTGGCAGGCTTCTGAGAACAGTATGGAGGATACAAGAGTGTGACTTGAGGAGCACTTTGAGCCTGAGGAGATGATGTTTGCTGCTGAACTATTTGTGGTGGAACTTGCTGAATATTGTACTGCTGCTGTTGCACCACAGGCGGTTGTGATCCCCATGCTTGTGACTCAACCTGCTGGGCCGGTGGCTGTAGCCTATGATGCTGGGGTTGAGGGTATAATTCTGTTGCCTGGCTAGATTTCTGAGGTAGCTCAACTGCAACCCTGGCTTCAGGATTCTGGACATGTGGCTGCATAACATGAACCACAGATTCCGACGGTTTGTTCTCTGTGCACTTGACATGATTTTGGCTTTGCATATAGTACACAGCGGCTTGGCTCATCTGCTGCTGATCGTGTTGTGTGTTCAAAGAGACAGGCACTAGCTGCTGCAGAACATAACCACTGCTACTTTGGACTGGCATAGCAGGAGATTGCATTGCATTAACTTGGTGAAGTGGCACGAAAGCAACCTCATGTTTTGCAACTTGTGTGCTGTGGTCATTTTCCCTTGCAGCAAGCATTGACAAAGCAGTGGCTTCATTTGTTCTAGCAGGAAATTCATACGCTATTTGAAGCTTGGTTAGTTCTTTTGGTGTTTCAGCGAGGTCATGCTTATCCTGAAGAATCTGTACAGCTTTCTGAACCTGGCAACCAAAAGGTATGTTCAGTTATGACAGATGTTCTTGATGTGACAAAATGATCTAAATCTCATGGAACAGTAAGTCAACTCCATTTTAGTTAAATGTAACAGCTTGTGAAAATGTCACTGTAACTCCTGAAGCATAACACAAAACAAATGTGAAAAGTAAATGCCACTGTTAAGTTTATCACTACAAGCTTAAGTTTGAATTGTGAACATTGCATCAAAGTTCCCTACTATAATTATTACGAGAACCATGGTCAAGTGCGGCAGCCCCTAAACTTTACAATGACAAACTACGTTATAGGCCTCCAAATGATTAATTATTTTTTAATAATATTACCGTGGAGTTAAATTATTGCATTTGTACATGAGTAATTATTGCAAACTACTAATTTTAAAACAACGAACAGTTTCAGTACGCATAATTTATCAATTCATCGTAGTCAACTCATCCAAAGTCGAAGCTAGCTTGACACTGTTGAACTCATACAACCGGCTCGTTTTTGATTTCTAATCGGTTGACCACAGATCGATCTAATGCCAGAGCAACCTACCTGTCTCAAATTCTTCTCCAGGCACCGGAAGTTGACGGTCACCTCGCTGTGGTAATCCATGACGTCGCTCCGCAGCTCCCCGATGGACCTCTCGAGCTTGTAGCAGTAGAGCTCCAGCTGCGACATCCTGCCGCTGATGCCCTCGAGCGAGTGCAGCAGCCCCTCGGCCTGCTTCTTCATGCACTCCTCCACGGCCGCCATCACGGTCTCCTTGGTGTAGCCCCCCTCCTGCTGCCCGTAGACGTTCACGAACGTCCTCAGCAGCCTCTTGTCCTGCAAATCCTGCCACGCAAGAGCCGCAACCCTCCGTAAGCCCCCAACGAGACCGAAATCAAGAAACCGTCGAGGCAGCGAGGGAGTAGGTGGGTGGGTACCTCCGCGCGGCGGCGCGTCTGGTCGAAGGAGCAGCGGGCGGCGGCGGGGTCGGGGGAGAGGCCGAAGGCGCCGGAGACGGATGCGGCGGCGGGGCGCGCGGGGGACGCCATAGGCTAGGGTTTTGGGCTGGTGAGTGAGACTTGAGAGAGAGAGAGAGAGAGAGAGAGAGAGAGAGAGAGAGAGAGAGAGAGAGAGTTGGGAATCCGAAGCGGAGGGAGGAAGAGAGGCGGGCGCAGTGAGACTGAGAGCGAGGAGTCGAAGCAACGCAGAAAAAAAAAGCAGAGTAAAACAGAGGAGTAAACAGAGCTGAAAGAAGAGAGAGAGAGAGAAGCAAGCAAAGCAAAAAGGGGGAGTTCGAGGCGTGGGGAGGAGTAAAAGTGGGACGGCGACGAGGCGGGCAAGTGGGGGAAAGCGTGGGTGGACTTTGGAGGCCGTGGAGACAGCGAGCTGACGATCTGAGCCTGATCCACATCGCACAGGAACTGCCGAAATGGAATGAAACGTGATGGTGGTGTTTTTGGGAGGGCCATGGGATTCTGTGGTGGATGGGATGCGATGGGATACCTTCCTTGCTTTGCTGGACGGTCGTTTTCAGATGGTGGTTCGGTGTAGTGTCACTCTTCAGTGTCCGCCTCCCAAGTCATGATGTAGGGCTGTAATATTGATGTCCAATATGTCTCATAGCTTCAGACACCTAGCGCAACTGTCACCATTTGTTCCTTATCCATCCGCTCATTCAAGTGAACCTAACTACTCGTCCCTATCCTCTCAACGAAGCTGTTTTTATCTTTATTTCTCTGTTTGTGTCTCTCTTGATCATGCCTCTATCTGCCATTGTACATGCTACTAGCTCTGGCTAGCTGCTGCACCGTTGATACCACTCAAGTGTGGTCGGTTGCTCCATGAGTTATCATTGTGGTAGTGTTGCGCACTCTTACCATCTGTGTATCCTCGACTAGAGTGCATGCCCCATGATGAGGAGGCGTCGTGACCAAAGTTGTCGTGCGGTCTTTCAGGGGAGCTCCCTCTCATCAACACCATCACTCCATCCCTAGTGCCACCCTTTCCCCCCTCCAATGCCTCCCTTACACCATCCTCTTCCTTCACCGCCGGTGCCGTCTTCCCTTCCTTTCTCATGCACAAAATCTAGAGATGGTGATGGGGCAGAGGCCATGGTGGGGCAGCTTAGCAAGTGTGCATGGTGAGGTGTGGTGCAGACTATAATGACATAGCTCGGCGGGGTGTGATGCGTAGTGAGTGCGCCTGGTAAGGCGTGGCGCAGCGGAACATGACATGGAGATGCAGTGCAGGGCACTACGACGTGGCTTGATGGGGGGGAGGTGATGTGCGGCGAGCGCACGATGACGCATGGTGTGGTGACAAAACCACAAAATTGGTTTAGATCTTTTTGAAACTTGAGTTCCAAAATCTGAAACTCACTGAAATGTTAGTTGAAACTTTCTTGAAAGCTTCTGGAAACTTCAAGAAATGTGTGATACTGAGAACTAAAACTTTTCAAATGATTATATGAAACTTTACGAAACCTGTTGCTATACTATTGCAACGATGTACAATTATCTAGTAGCCTCTAAAAAAATAATTAATGGGTCAGCCAACACAGGGTTCGGGTTGTAGGTTGGGCTGAAAAAAGCTCGAGGCTCATGAGTCACTCGGGATTGAAACAAGCTCGGTTTAGTGTTGATGATTCTTATGTCTTACAAAGAATTATACGCAATCGCACGAAAATCATCATGTAGCACTTTACCTTGGAGTATTACAGGGTATCGTATTTATCCTTGGGAAGCTTATGGCTCAGAGATATCAACTTAACTATTTAACTACTTATATCCCGACTTTCAAAACAGGGTGCCATTAAACAATAAGTAACAATTCCAGATAAGTTCCGCCAGTAGATAGCTTGCTAGGAGTCTATAGCTAGTAGGGGTAGGAGCAAGTGGTTCCTGAATAGTGGTCTTGATCTTTTCTAAGCAGAGTAAAATGATATATGTCTGTGGAAGCGAAACACAGCACACTAATGACTGTTTCATGAAAACCAGACTAAGTGTTGTCACCAACTTAACCTAACTCTCAGGGATATAGCTGGATTAATCCCAAAGGATCTCTGGATAACACCTTATGGCCGTTTACTACTATAAGAGTATAAGCTTCAGACACATATGGTTAAAAGCGATGAATCAAGATTAAGCACTAGCAACGAAGTCTAAAGTGTGTGTAGCCCCTAGCGCTAAGGCTCATAAGCAACTATACAATAAAGATGCTATGCCTCGGGCCCAAGGATAGCTCGGTCCTTCCACTACAGGACATACTGGTACTATTAGTTGGATTCGATGTTAATCCACAAAAAAGATAACAAGATACTAGTTAATGATCACTTTATTAAAATGATAGTTCACTCTTACAAGGTAAAGTAGGTACATGGAGCTCAGCACATACCGGGATACCAAAGAGAACAACTCCGGAACCATTGGCGCATAGGGTGACTCTTCTCTTGCTACCCTACCGGGCTACTAGCGACTCCGGCATCGCTATACTACCAAAGAACTTATTCTAGAGTGGAGTAGTGTGATGTGTTTGAGTGCTTCTCCTTGATGGGGCTGAGTGCTTGAATAGGAGGTGGACCCCCCTATTTATACCCTTGGTCGGTCGACCGAGGTTGGTTAGGCCGGCCGGCCTGGTGTCATCCATTTGGGCGTGCTAGTCGAAGTCAGTGGAGAGGGGATGCATGGCCGACCCAGGAGCATTGATGGGCCGGCTAACCAGAAGTTGATGACCTAGATTCTCCCCTTTTGGCGCGAAATTGAGTCCACGCACGTGCACCACCCGAAGAGGAGCCGACTATAGGATCAAGGATAACCAACTAGAGTGGGGTGAATAAGAGGTTTTTAAATTACTTTAGCTATATCACATTTTTTTTTGCATAATTAAGGCCTAAAAGTTCTAGGCTTCATTAAGGTACCACATACAATGTCAATACTAGATACACTTCTAGCTACACCATTAAATTCAATATAAGTGAAAATATAAATGCAGAAAGTAAAGATAAAAAATAAACCACAATGTAGAAAGACTTGCCGGTCTTCTCTAGTCCACGTTGAGGTAAACCCAAACAGATTAGACTAGCTCCATGAATTAAGCCTAAAGACCTCAAGTCCAATAAGGTGCTCTTCCTCCACTCCGGAGATGGCGAGCACCACACCACTCACAAACGGTGCGGAGTCTCTTCACAAGCTTCTTTAAAGAGATCACCACACAACTTTCTCCAAACCATCTAGGTGTTGATAACCACCAAGGGTAATGAATCACAACACTTTCTTGAAGGTTTTCAAGTACCACAAAGATCAACTAATGATGCAATGCACTTGAATGCTCTCAACTACCTTAAAATGTGAAATTGGAGCAAATGAGTAGTAGAGAGTGCACAAGGGGCTTAAGGGTATTCAATGAGATCAAGAAGAAAGCCCTTATTGCTGGGGGGGTTATTTATAGCTTCCGCCCACTAGGATGATCATTGGGGTCAAAATCACCAAAGATCAGGAATTATGGTACTACCACCATGTAGTGTCAGTCGCACCTGCTATTCAACGGCTATTTAAGATTCATTAAATACATAGAAACTAGTCATACTTTAAATACCGGTAGTGCCACCCTCATAGGGATTGGAAGTACCGATCATGCGATAGTACCGTATCCCAACTGTGGTTTTACTGATTTTCAGAGGAGAGAAAATGCTCTAAAACATACCTCTGAAAATTAGCTATCACCAACTAGATTTAGGTCCTACAAATCTTCGGTAGTACCGCCAACATCATGCGGTCATATCGCTCTACGGTACTACCGCGCAACATATGCAGTAGTACCATTTCAAGGATTGTCAAAAGAGTACCTCTCTAAAAATTAGCTATTGGTATGTATCAGCCTATAGTACTAATCAGTGATACTATAGTTCAAAGACCTACGGTCATACCGGTGTTTCAAAGAAAATTCAGAGAAAGTTCTAAATGAATTCAAATGCATCTACGGACACTTAATTGATCAAAGTGGTACAAGTTAAGCTTTAAGCTACTAGCTATGACTCCTCTTTATAGTATGACACTTTCTTACAAAAGCAGTCTTTTCATCCAAACACCGAGACCAGCTATAAAGAGATCCTTATACTACGATTTACCTTTGCCTTGAACTAAAACTTGCTGGCCCTATGGTGGGGTTTGGTGCTCCCTTTTAGATATTTTTTTGGTGTTTTCCCTTATTTTTGTATTGTCGATGTTCTAATATCAATCTTACATATGATTTGATTGGATTCAGAAAAACTCTAGATGACACGTTGTATGAACATGCAGAGTAGAGTGATGGACCATGTGGAGGTGACCCCGAGTGTGTGATGAGTAATTGACATCGGTTTAGGAAAGTCGAGTTTGGTTTGTGTGGTTCGGACCATGTCGTTGCGTGGTGCAATTGACTTGGTTGGACTTGGTCAAGCTTGGTCGAAGCGATTAGAATGCTTATTTCTTGATTCGATAGTTTTTGGCTTCTTTATGAGTAAGTATGATTCATTGATGCTTTTTATGCTTACATGTGTCGAGCGGTGCTATTTGATGTATTTCTTGTCTGTGATGGCTGAAGGACATCAAGGTGGAGTTGTGGCGAGGCACGGAGGACCGGACTAGGCGCAGGTGGTGCCGAGGTCAGAACGGTCGAGGTGTGCCGAAGACGGCGAGTGCTCGAGGTAGCTGCGAGGCTTGAGCGGCAAGAAAGGAGGAAGCTTCCCGGAAGGTGCAGGAGGGACATTTTGGGGAATACGCAAAGCTGCGCTAAAGGAAGTGGATTGTGGATAAAGCATTGGAGTTGTTGTGACTTAATGGGCAAAGCAAATCTCAAACCCATTAGTGGGAGGCTATAAAAGGAGGGTGTCTCCTGCATGGTCTTCATGGCTTTGAGAAAGGGTTGAGGCTTTTGCTTTGTGTCTTTAGTTGGTGAGAGTGGGTGGAGAAGGCAGATGGCTGTTTTGTGTGTTCTTGAGAGTTCTTGAGAAGCATGTAGCTTGTGCTTTCATTCTAAGCATGTATGGGGTTGTAGGGATGATATGAGTTGATACTCCATGTAATCATGTATATCTCATCCTCAATATCAATCCAAGATGATTTTATTTGAGTTTGATTGAGTCTCTAGCTCTCTGTTGGTTTTTATCCTTCGATGTCTCTTCAGTGTGATTTTTGAGTTTTTGTGTTTTGGCTCGATTCTTGCTGAGAAGTAGCAAAATGGGTTGCTCTATGATGGAATTGCATTTCTAGACCCTTTGGTCATCTAGTTCCAAGAGCAATTTGTTTGATTTGCAAGAATCATGTTTTTCTCTTCTCTGTGATCTTGAGTTCTCTGTTTGGCTTTTCTAAGGTTTGGTGTAAACCTTTGATTCCCTTCATGAGGTGGCTTGAGACTTGATATCTTAAGAGCTGAGGCTATTAATTAGCTATTCTCAAAGTTTCATGAGCCAAGAATCAAAGGTTGTTGAGTAATTTGGGGTTTTGGTTCAGTTTTGCAAAAGTTTCAGATTTTTGTCATAATATGAGATTCTTGCTCTCTGGTTGAGCTCTTTTGGTTCTTGGGGCCCTACTTCTATTTAATTCAAGTACTTGCTCTATTGGTATCAAAAGATCAGGAGATTTCATCAAAATCCATTGATTTGGGCAAGTTTTGAATTTTTCAGCAGGCTGTCGGGCTGTCTCTGAACCTCAGCCGGTCAGACCGGGTTGTGACCGGCAGTCAGACCGGTATGACAAGGCCGGTCAGACCGCCGGTCTGACCGCCGGCCAGGGTGCGGTCAGACCAGCCTGATGCCTGCGGTCTGACCGGCCACCCCCTGTCCAGCCCTTGAAATTCCTCGTTGTTGCTGCTGTTCCTTTTGGGTTGTTTCTTCTGTGCTTCTCCTCTCTTCTGTTTTCTTTTGCAAGATTTCCAGAGAGTGTGAGCTTTCCTCTTCATAGCTTGTCATAGCTATTTGGAGAGGTAAAACACTTGGGGATCTTGAGGGCAAGTTTTTTAAGAGTCGACATTCACCCCCCTCTGTCGCCATTTCGGTCCAACATAGAGATATAAGAATTTTTATACATGTACGGGCCTTCTCCTGGAAGAATAATAATCCTATGTCCTGTGTGGCTATTGCTTAGAGAAATTGATTACAATTCAGAGTAATGCGAAATGCCTAGCACTATCTCTTGATCCAATGTGTTCTTCTCTCCTCCTCTTCGATGTCAATCTTTATATAGTCGACGAAGCGGTGGCTGTTGTCCCGTGCCAAAAGACACCTCAGCACTTTGGATAATAACCGTTTGATGAAAGTTACTGTCAGAGAGATGTAGTGGCCCATTCGCCACGTGACGGTTATTGTCAGAGAAAGATCGTGCGCGGTTATTAAGAATAACCACACATTCTAACCGTCTTGTCAGATGACCCCATGGTGAAGTAGGTCATCGTAAACAAGCTAGTTGGGAATATGCTGGTTGTAGAAAGATCTACGACCACGAGGTAGTCATAGGATATCTTACGGCTATGTGGTCGTAGAAAGACTTACGACTATGTGATCATAAAAAGACTTACGACTATGTGGTCATAATAAGACTTACAACCAAGGAATAGTCGTAGTAAGACTTACGACCAAAGAGTAGTCGTAGTAAGACTAATGGCTATGTGGTCGTAGAAAGACTTACAACTAAGGAGTAGTCGTAGTAAGACTTATGACTGCCATGTGAAATCTCTTCCTTATCATTAAGGGGTATACTCAGAGAATATAATGATATAATAATTATAGGATTATATTATCCTTATCATCTAGTCCCCAACTTCAAGTGAAAATAACTTACTTGAGAAAGTGAGGTTGTAGATGAATAGCAGTTGAAAGCATGGCCTTTTCGAACCTCATCGATTAGAAATGAGCTTGGACAACAAGGTAAATTCGCTTGAGTTGTAAAGACAGATGGATCACAAACAGAGGATTTAATGAATTTCAATTGATTTCCGCCGATCTATCCACTGGATCGGTTCCCGAGATAACTGTTTGGTTCCCAAGATGGATAACTCACATGGTTATAAAAGGTTACCTTAGGATATCATTTTATTTCCTTACTTTCCCCTTCTGCTCTAATCTACTTTGAGTTTTTTGCCACCGACCAAGTCTCTTCTTCCTCCAATCTCTTCTAAATCCAAACCAACCACTTGGGAAAATGACTAAGCCATCATCCAATTGGCCAGTCTCGGAGATAGATGCTGCAAAATCGAGGGCATTTGAGGATGCTGAGAAGATTCCTTCGTGGAAATTCAGAAGATGGATCAAAGTTGCCGGACAAAATTGGCCATCAGAGAAGATTGGGCAAATCCTAGTGTTCCAGTGTATTGGGAGTGAGAACCTTCGTCTTCCAGCTCATCCTTTTCTTACAGTCATACTCGAACACTTCATGGTCGAATTAGTGAACTTGGTTTCTAATTCGATCACCATGTTAAGCGTATTCATGTACCTGTGTGAGGCTTATCTAGAGGTCCCTCCAGATCTCGAACTCTTTGGTTATTACTATGAAATGAGTCGGCAGATTGGAATCGTCGGGAGCTGTGGTATGAAGCTCCATGATGGCAAGACGGAGCAGTACATCCAGATGTTTACCCAGTCTTCATGGTTGTACTGGAAGAAAAAGTGGTTCTATTGAGAGACGACCAGTGAAGATAACCTTTCCTTTGTGGGGAAGGGTGCTGAGAAGAATACTTCCTAGAACTTGATCCCAAAAGATCTTACTTTAATAGGCCCCTACATCTCAGCCATCAAAGAGCTGAGGAATAAAGGGCTCATCGCTTGGCATGTGGTGAAAGAGTTCGTCACCCGGCGTATTAGCCCCCTTAAGCGACGAGCACATCCCATGTGGATGTGCTCGGGAGCCAAAGATATGAACAAGGACTACGAGAATAGTAAATAACAATCGTACTTGTACTTAGATGTAAGTTTTGAGCTCTGACCACTTTATCTGTATGAACAAATCTTGATTTGAGAGAAATTGACGCCTAGGTCAAGCTCATTTGTGAGAAGACTCTATCGCTTGAGGTAGAGGCTCCTCGTATTCTGGTGGACATATCCACCGAAGAGAGAAGAACACCTAAAGGTAATCAGAGTATTGATTTCATCTTTAGGACTATGTAGTTGTAGGGAACATCTAAGTAGTATTCTTCCTTCTCACAGAACATAGGCATGAATAACCATCAGGATGATAGAGGGGTCGAACTGATGGTCATCGAAGGAGAGGCTGAGAAAGCCAAGACTCCTCCAGCCAAGAGACATCGGCTAACAAAAGCTACCGACAAGAAAAAGGGAGTGCAAGTGCTGTTGTCCCCCTTTCTATCCTTCCTCCTATTGCTCCAAACGTCCCCATTAAGTTTCTTTGCGGATGTAAGTATCGCAAGTGAGATAGGGGCTGCTGTATTTGAGTGATTGACTCCTAAGATCAAGATAACTTCTATTACGATACTGAAGCCCACTCAGTAGACGCTTCTCGAGGCTTTATCAAGCAACTCAAAAAGGAAAACTGGAAAAGTTTTGTATCCTTTGTGAAGGAGACTGTTGTAGCAGCAAAACCCGTGATCGAGAAGGAGACCGCCCTCCAAGTGGTTGAAATTGGTTTCGATTACCAGGAGGGACAAGAGGGACAAGGACCAGTAACTCTTGCTCAAGACCTTCGACCTGATGTGGTCGAAGATGTTCTCGTACGAGCAGACGTGGTCGAAGAGAAGTTGAAGAAACTAATCTCTATAAAAATTTCTTCTAAATTCAAGATAAAGGGTGCGAAAGTAAGGTATGAAAAATATAAGCATAAACATAGTATTTTACCTTTATGTCTTCTTAAATGCTAACCTACTTTTTGTTGGTGATATGCCCTAGAGGCAACATGGAGATGTTGAATATATCATATACTATGTTTATGATACATTGCTTTGTTCCTTGAAATAGACATTATCATTATTGATCAATGAGTACGTGACTTATTCATGAGACTCTTAATGCCAAAATATTGCTATTTCTAAATGATCCCTGATTATATATCATATGAGGAACAAATATGATTCAAAGATCAGCATATGTATTGATTGATGATCATGTCTCATGGATCATGGTATGGAGATACCAAATCAATAATATGGACATGTGTTAGTGAACATATGTTGGATAGACCCGCCATGAGACACTGCAGAGATTCCATGTGTCATCAGTTGGTCTCAAGTAGTGTTTATGTAGAATCCTTAGACTTGAGATCATCATGGTTCCCAACATGCGTAGTAGCCTATTTTGGGACTACTAAACACTACTCCATAACTGGGTAGTCATAAAAGTAGTCTTCGGGTTTGCTATGAAACATGTAGTGGGATGCGAATGATCAAGATAGAATTTGCCCCTCCTTATGGGAGAGATATCTCTGGGCCCCTCGATGTAATGGATTACGAAAGTGCATGACCATGCCAAGGTGATTGAGGAGTCAATCACGGGTTTATAATCCATCACGGAATCGAGAGAGTGATTGAGCTATTAAGAGGATGACACAGGTCTCGCCTTGAGCTCTATCTATATCGTGAGGCAAAGGGATTCGTACATGAGAACATTACAGGTTCAACCGATATGATCTTTACGTATACTTTGGGGTTAATATGTCTTACTAGAGGCCGCTATTAGCAGGGTGACCGAAAAGGCGTTTCCGGGTCGCGACCAAGTATACGTGAACCTACAGGGTCGCACACTTAACGGGTTGGAACACTAATTCGAATGTGATTCGGATGTGGGCTCAATTCGGATAGAGATCCGGATAGACTCCTATTGGGCCTCGGTCCACGAGGCCCAAGTGAGGAGGTCTATATATATGGAGGCGAGGGGCTGAGGGGTGCATGCTTCTGTTAATCCCGAGCCAAACCCTAGCCGCCACCTCCCGAGCCAAACCCTAGCCGCTCGCGAGTGCTGGTACACTCGCGATCGACGTTCCAGCCCCGGACGTGTGGATACCGGTGGAGGTGCTGCTCGCTGCGGCGTTGATCGGCATCAACAATCTACAGATTGGATCTTGCACGTGGTGTGGTTGATCGCGTGGAGGAGACGATCTGTTCGGGACGATCGACTAATTCCACTACTACCTCGACGCGCGTGGTTGGATCGGCTTCTCCAACTCTTCTTCCGCTGCGCTGCGCGTCTAGTGGTAATGATCCATGATCCCTCCTTAGCATGATGTCTTGGTGTGCGCGGTAGAAAAGTTTTGTTTTCTGCTATCGTAGCCTACGCGCATTCCTTTACTTTTCATGATCTTAGCTCGACTTCTCCACTGCTTAAGGATGCTCCCACTGAGAAGCCCCCAGTAGCTCTGCCTACAGTTGAAGATACGGTGGAGCTGGTGGTCGAGGATATGACTATCGCAGCAACAGAGGTTGTTGCCGAAGCTGCAAAGACTACAACTATGGAAGTGGTCGTAGCAACAGAAATTGAAGTGGCTAAAGATGGGGTAGAAATACCCGGTCAAAAAATTATAAGTCCTTCCGACTACTACAGTGAGGAAGAAAACATTGAGGATGCTCCTCTTCGCTCCCAAGAAAGTACAGTTGGAGAAGGAGAAGAAAAAGAACAACCTAACTTGTTCTTTGCATTCTTTAACCCTACGTTTGTAGTAGGATCTTCTGCTGATTGAGTTCTAAGCCGAGTTCTGCACCCAAAAGATCTTCCCAACAAAGGGAACATTTTCGATGATGAACGTCTCAAAAAGGTGTGGTGGAACAAGGTTGATGAGCTCAATCAACTTGAAAACTCCAACGGGTACTACCAAGTTTGCCAGTAGAAGCATGAACATAAGTATCGAATATTTAGACATTCTTACTTGATCTTTTCTAATCTCTCACCAAACTTCTTTGTTTAGAAGGCATTAGAAGATATGGTAACTGTGGCTGAATACCATAGGCAACTCATGCTCCCTACGACAGGAAAATACCGAACTCTCTAAGAAGGCAGTGGAATGGTAAGTTACTAGCTTATGTAATCAAACTCTATTTCAACCACTTGTCCAGGCTTTTCATGTCTGCTTTTAACTTTTGCAGGTCTAAGAGCGACGCAAAGTTTTTAGCTGTTGCACTCGACAATGAGAGGGTTGATACACAAAGGCTGAAGAAAGAAAATGCTGACCAATCGATAACCATTATGAAGGCTAATTCTGCAATTAGACCATTGCAGGAGAAAATAAATAGTACGTTCTAAACTTAAGACTATTTATTCGATTGTCCTTCTGGTGTTCCTCTTACTCTTTTCTTTTGACAAAAAAGGAGGCTGAAGCGAGCAAGTCCCAAACCGAGGTCAAAGGAAAGACCAAGGTGATTAGAGAATTTACTCATATCAATAAAGTGACAATCCAGAGAATAAAGCTACTAGAAGAAGAGCACAAAACTGAAGTCGATAAGCTTGATGCTCGACTAGCGGGTAAGAAAAGCTTTACCTTCGATTAGTTCTGCTAACTAGTCCTGTGGTAAGTATTTTCCCTGACCATTCTTCTTCTATTTGCAGAATCTATGATCGAAATAAAGCAACTCTCAGAAGCTTCAACTCGTAGTCAAGAGGAAACGAAGTCGATGATCACGATAGTGTTGTACTTCTCAACAATCTACTCGGCGGGTTTGTTGCGGAGAAAATGAGTCTTTCTGAGGACACCATAACCGCTCATGCGAGTATGATCAGACTAGAAGTTGGAGCATTAGAGAAGCATTTATCCACTTTGAAGACCAAACAAGTTGAGTCCATTTGGGAAGCGGTTAAAGGCGCTGTAAGCTGCTTTGGCAAAACTCAAGGTATGCGACCTAAACCTCACTTTTGACCAATTGATCACAACTTCAGCTGCTCTGAAGCAGAGGTAGCGCGTTTGATCAAGGAAGCAGAACCCTTTGGTTGAAAGGTCGTAGAGGAGATGCAACTTGACTCCCCTTCTTCAGAGTAGTTTGTAAATGATAACTTTGTAAAGACTTACCTTTGGATGATGAAAGGCTTTCTTCCTTTTTCTACAATTCATCTTGTTGAGTAATTAGTACTCGTAAAATGAAAAAAGAAAATGGAAGAGATATAATTTACAACTAAGAAATAAAGTTATATGAATAGCTCTATCGTAGCCCCTGACTATTTACTTAGTTTATGTGAATAAACTAAGCAAATAGTACAGAGTAAAGTATGCAGAGAGCAGAGTAGTTTATCGACCATCGTTGTCAAATTTGATTGTCATGTTCTGGCAGTAAAAGTTAGGAATGAGTCGATGCTAGGAAACTCCTTCTAGTGAGCAGGACCACGTGCAGAGAGGAGAGACTTTGACTAGGTGATGTTACCTCCCTTCAACTAGGTTAATCAAATCGAATACATAAACGATAAGATGATAAAAACTCAGAATGCTTCTTACACGCCAGTTCAACATTTTCGTAGACAATACAATTGTTTTATACTGATAGCAAGTGTCATGAACGAATTGTCACTAGGAAACTCCTTCTAGTGGGCAAGACCACATGTAGATAGGAGAGGCTTTGACTAGTGGTGTTCTCTTCTCCAACCAGTTAAACAAATTAGATGTACTAGAAGTGGTCAAACAAACATAAAAGAAGCTCTACTGAACATACGACAATAAAGATTTGAACAAACTAAAATCTTTATTGAAAGAGTAGAAATGTTTACACATAAAATTTGCATACTTGGTCGATGTTCCAAGAGTTTGAGAGAATCTGGCCATTCTATATAGCAAGACGTACAGAGCCTGATCGTGTGACTTTAACCACGGTGTAAGGACCTTCCCACTTGGGGGAAAGCTTGTTCCGATTAGACCAGGATTGAATTTTTCTCAATACCAAGTCACATACAGCAAGACTGTGTGGTTGGACCTAACGATCATAGTACTTTCACATGGCTTGCTAATAGACTGTAGATTGGATTAAAACTTGATTCCTTTTCTCTTCGAGCAGGTCAATATCATTCGCTCGAAATTGCTCTTGGTTGGAGCTGTTGAAGTTCTCGACTCTTGTCGACCAGATCGTTAGTTCTGAGGGAAGCATGGCTTCAGCCCTAAAAACTAGGAAAAATAGAGCCTCACCTATTGCTCAACTAGGAGTCATGCGAATTTCCCATAATACTAAGGGAAATTCTTGTACCCAAGCCCCGAATGCTTTACAAGCTAGTCAAAGACTCGAATCTTGATTCCTTCATTATCTGGCCATTCGCGTGCTGGATTGCCTCATTGCTTTGAGGATGGGTGACTGAGGTATAACAAAGTTTAGTACCCATAATACTGAGGGAAATTTCCCATAATACTGAGGGAAATTCTTGTACCCAAGCCCCCGAATGCTTTACAAGCTAGTCAAAGACTCGAATCTTGATTCCTTGCATTATCTGGCCATTCGCGTGCTGGATTGCCCCATTGCTTTGAGGATGGGTGACTGAGGCATAACAAAGTTTAGTACCCAATTCATCATAAAATTCAAAGAATTTTGCATTAGAAAATTGCTTATCGTTATCTGTAATTATTTGACTTGGTACTCCAAATCGAGTAATCACGCTTCTCACCATGAACCTCTTTGCGACTTCCATTGTTATCCCAGTCACAGGTTCGGCCTCGATCCATTTTGTGAACATATCAATAGCTACGGAAAGGAACTCAAAGCCCTCGGTGCTCGTGGGAGCGGTCCTAGGATGTCGAGCCCCCAGGTCACAAAAGGCCACGAGAGAGGAATTGTTTGAAGAGCCTGAGCCAGTTAGTGATTTATGTGCTATAAAACTGGGATTGTACATACTTCTTCATTAGTTCTTTGGTATCATTGAGGGCTGTTGGCCAGTAGAAACCTTGTCGAAAGGCCTTTTCGACTAGTGTTCTGTAAGAGGCCTACGCTCCATAGATTCCCCCATGTATGTCGTTAAGAAGTAGTAATCCTTTCTGCGATATGCATCACATGAGAACCCCTTAAGTACTCCGTTTATAGAGTACTCCATTGACCAAAGTATATAATTTAGCCTTGCGAGATAGACGATCTGCTTTGAGATCATCGTCGGGTACAAAACCCTTTTGAAGATACTCGTAGATGGGAGCCATCAGGTATCCTCGTACTCGATAGAGGCTGTCTCATTAGGAGTTGTCTCTGGTGCTTTGACCAAAGACAGTTTCTGGAGCTACTCTAAGAAGACTCCTGGTCGTACTTGGGATCAGGAAGAAGCTATTTGAGTCAACTGGTCCACGAGAATGTTATCCTTCCGAGAGATATACTGTAACTCGAAACCAAAAAAGTGCTTCTCAAGCTTCCAGACTTCCGGCGAGTACTGAGACATGGTCAAACTCAAGCATTGATACTCTTGGCTGACCTAATTCACGACTAGTTGAGAGTATCCTCTCACAAGTAGTCGATGAATCCTGAGCGCTTTAGCAGCTCGTATACCAGCCAACAAACGTTCATACTCAACCACGTTATTAGTGGCTAAAAAAGAGTAATTGGATGATACACTTTAAAGTCTCTCCTGAAGGAGATTCTAAGACCACCCCATCCCTCGAGCCACTTAGTGTAAGCAACCCGTCAAAGTACATTGTCCACTGGTCGTGGGAATTGTACTATTGGGGATCCTGAACAGATTCAGGATTTTCCCATTTGATGATAAAGTCTTCCAAGATCTGGGATTTAATGACCATTCAGGACACGAAATGGAGGTCAAACTCTCCAAGTTCTACCGACTATTTTGCCGTGTGCACTACTGTTTCCCTGTTCTGGAGGACCTCTCCTAAGGGAAACTCTGACGACACAATAATTTTGTGCACCTAAAAATAATGTCTTAGCTTCTTCAAAGACATAAGAAGGGCATATAAGAGTTTTTTTTGTCCTGAGGGTAGCGCTCTTTAGGCCCATGTAAGACTTCACTTACATAGTATACCGGTCGCTGAACGCTTTCAAGCTCTACAACAAGTACAACATTTACTGCCTATGGCATGGTGGAAAGATATACTAAGAATGTCTCACCTGGCTTCAGAGAAACCAAAATAGAAGCGCTTGTAAGATATCTCTTGACATCCTCGATGGCTTCGTTAGCCTTCTTCGACCACTTGAAACCTTCGTGTTTCCTAAGAAGTTTGAAGAAAGAAAATCCTTTCTCTCCCAGACGTGCAATGACACGACTTAAAACCGCCATACAATCGATGAGTTTTTGAACTTCTTTCTTCATGGTCAGAGGGTGTATCTGCTCGATGGCATTGATCTTTTCAGGATTTGCTTCGATACCTCTTGCCGAAACAAGGAATCCAAGCAACTTTCCTAAAGAAACTTTGAATACACACTTCTCGAGATTGAGTTTCAAGTGATGCTTTCTAAGGTTGTTGAAAGTTTTCTGCAGGTCTGAAATACGATTAAGTCATTTGATGCTTTTGACGACTACATCATCAATATAGGCTTCCAAAATTTGACCCATTTGATGTATAAAGGTCAATTACATCAAACGTTGAAAAGTCAGACCAACATTTTTCAAGTCAAATGGCATTTTGACATAGCAAAGCACTCCAAGTGGCATGATAAATACAGACTTCTCTTCATCTTCTAAAGACATACTAATCTAGTGATAACTAGAGTATGCATCTAGAAAACTTAACATTTCACAACCAGCAGTTGAGTTGAGCAATTGATCAATACGAGGAAGCGAAAAATGATCTCTTCTGCACCGAGCAAAGAAGTACGCCACTGTTGGCCTTGTCAACTTCAGTTCATAGCCGACTCATCACCCTGCTCAACCGACGATGGCCCTAGAAGCCTCGGTGAGTCTCTACTCTCTCCAGTGCAAGCTCAATGCAAGTTCACTTGTTTGTCATGTTGTCTTGTTGGGTGATTGTCTTATTGATGTTGCATCAATTCGCAGCTATAAGTGAGGAATCAGACTTGGAAGGTGGCAAGTGGGATTGGGATGCTGATGCTGATTTTGATAATAATGAGGTGGGTGGGTATTCGATGTGTGCTTCTAGCTAGATAAGAGGTGGTCATAATGGCATGAGAGCTCCATATGTTCTTCCATACTCTAATATGCCATTTGTATTGTTTTTTGTTTATTATATCATAGCTAACTCGATTATAATGTCTCTTTTCAAGAAGAAGATGATGAAGATGATGTTGAAACCATTCTATTTCCTCAAAGCATCGTAGAGAGCAACTAGTGAGTGTTACTACTTCTAAGTTTGCATAATCACTCATTGATATTATTGATGCAAGCTTGTGTCTTGTAGGCTTAGTTGGATGCTTTGGATGACAAGATGATGCTATGACAAGTTGACAAGACGACCTTTTGTTTGGTGGCCTTTGTGGAATACAATACATTTTGGATTTTCGTTTAATGTTCTTGCTATTCCTAAACTATGAAGCTGATGAATTATAAGTTAGAACTCGTGGTTATAGGTTTAGTGTTAAATGTGAATGGACTGTTAAACATGAACCATTAAACTATTTTGGTCATGTTTCATTATAGATTTATGAAGGAACCATTTGTGATGCATCTGTTAGTAGAGAAAAGTTTTCCTAATGTCCTACTATTTCATTGGTTTGTTGTCAACTTTATGAAGGAAATTTTGATAGCATTTGTTATTATTTGATTGATAGATTGTATATTGGACTAGGCTAGTTTATACCTTGTATACAATACACTTTTTGTTGGATAGATTGTATGTTGGACTGTTAATTTGTTTTGTAAACATATCACAGAGCCAAAAAAAAAAGACATGTATAGCTCACGAGCCGGCTCAAGCCACCTTCCAAGCTGGGCTGAGCATAGTTTCTGGATTGTTTCCTTAACGAGCTGGGTCGCAATTCCAGACAAGCTCGACCCCTAGTTGCAGGCTGCTGTAGTATTCAAATTACTAGGACTGGTATTAGAGTTGCTGGTATCAACGTTAGGCCCGTACTTTTTTTAGAGCCACGGGAATTTCGGTAGTAATCGAAGGCGGAGGAGGATAGCTCTGTGGTTTTAGGTGATTTTTGGACGTTTGATTTGGGAAGGAAGGAATGCATCTATTCCTATCATAATGATCTTTTCCTACACTACAACATGGTAATAGCTACAATATTTTTCGGCACAATACAATCAATAATTTGCTATAGTATTACACCGTTTCCTCTGCTTTTCACCGTGCTCCTCTGCCTTCGATACTTGGGCCATTGGAACAGTGAGGTCCAATTATAGAAGGAAAACCTCTTTGTGCATTGTTTGATTTGTTAATTCAATTTTAAAGGGGCGGTAAGTGCTAAACCACGTACGAAGTCTCGATCATATACCCTTCAACCAAAGTGTGTAGTAGTTTTACATGTGGGCTGGTATACCATTGCTCAATCGTGTAATGGGCAGTGACATGATCAAAGCGATCTCCACCTAGGACACTGGTCTCTAGGTAGTAGTGGAAAATGGTGAGATCAAATTAATATTGGTCTCTCGATAATATTGATCTACTGTTCGTATTGCTATGTTAGTTGTGAGATGATATCTATTAAAATTCAGATGCTTTATGTTCAGCAGAAGAATATACGCTTTACGGCGAGGGTGGAGCAGAGGAGATGCAAGTTGCATTAGGCTACTCCCATTAGGAAATAATGCAGTAGACGACTTGCATTGGACTACTTAAATATGTGCAACGCACGGTGCCCATGGCCGTCTACTCGTGCATCATGCACTGCGGAATGTGAATTTTGCTGGACTTGTAGAAAAGACGAGGTGAAGAAATTAAGAGCTACCTAGCGCGGTTACATGCCCTCAATTTGTATCTCGAAATCGTACTACTTAATTACCAGTAGCTCATCTTTGTAAAGTAAGATGTAAATTGCCTGATCCATATCAAAGAGGAACGCCTCAATACAGTCCATGCGCATTGGCTCTTTCAACTCCACAGAAAGACCAAGTGGATTGAACGACTAGCCAACTTTGGAAACTGCTCAATCAGATTGACCTGAGATAGACAAATCATGCTCTCTCTCTTTGAAATTTGAAGGATATAGTGCGGTTCAACCTTATCTTCCAAGTGCATGCTTGTAATGTATAATTGGCACCACACCACAATCCATATATTATAGGAGTGAATCCATGAATCAATAGACCTGAGGCGGTTAATTGGTATGTACACTAGCCCACTTGCTTAATGGCCACCCAGATCCGACGTGCCTGCACGACGATCGATCGGGGAAAACAAAACGGTTTCCCTTGGCCGCGCGCGCACATTGGCGGACAGCCAACGGCAGTGGCAGACAGAACTCCTTTGCTTTGCCCGTACTTAAAACACGTCTCGTAAGCGGTTATCTTGTCGCCTCACGCTCCACTGTTCCGTCAACGCAATAGGCGGAGCGAAAGCGAAAGATGATTCCTGCGCGCTTTCGGTTGGATTGGAGCTCTCGCGTTCGCGTCGTGCGGCCGGCACTAGTTTCCGATCGGTTGTTGTTGATCCCTCTTCCTTCGTGCTTATTGTCTTCTCCTTATTTAATTATATTATTCATGATGATATAATATTTTTTATATTTTAAATTTAATTACTTAGAAAAAGCTAAGAGCAACTATAATATATTTTCAATTACTAAAATGTAAAACAAATCAAAGCCCACGGTTTTATAAGCCATATTGAGCAAGGCAGAGAAGCTAGATCAATCATCACAGTAACAGGGTATGCGCCTTGGAAGAGGTCTAAGGCAAACAGTTTTACGGTGTGACCCACTAGTTTAAATAAAATAAGCATGGCATGTCTGTGCCTCGTGCCTAATAGTTATGGTTTGAATTCGACTAACTACTTGTACGACAGGTGGACTTACATTCATGAATTTATCTGATTTGTTCTTATAACTTCATCGGATTTGATCTTATAACTTCAGAGTTGATGAGCCTTAAGGATAAATGTCGAAGGAACCATTGCAACAATATACATACACACATACACATATACATATACATATACATACATACATACATACATACATACGTACGTACGTACGTATGTATGTATGTGTATGTATATGTGTGTGTATGTATACATATATGTGTGTGTATGCTATTCTGCGCCTGCGCACTGTGCATGCTCGAAAGTTACTATCAAATATATGTAGAGTTACTGCTAGTTGTGTATTGTTACAACTGGCAATAACTCTAAATGTGTTTAGCAGTAACTTCATTCGCACACGGTAGTAACTTTTTGGCGCGCATTTTACACCTACGATGTATATATATATATATATATATGTATATATATATATGTATATATATATATATATGTATATATATATATATGTATATATATATATATGTATATATATATGTATATATATATATATATGTATATATATGTATATGTATATGTATATATATATATATGTATGTATATGTATATATACATTGTATATATATATGTATGTATATGTATATGTATATATATGTATGTATATGTGTATATGTATATATATATATATATATATATATATATATATATATATATATATATATATATATATATATATATATATATATATATGTGTGTGTGTGTGTGTATATATATGTATATGTATATATGTATGTATCTGTATATATATATATATATATGTGTGTGTGTATGTATATATATATTATATGTATACATGTATATATATTATATGTATACATGTATATGTATGTATATTTATGTATATATATATATATATGTATATATATGTATATGTATGTATATGTGTGTATATGTGTGTATGTATATGTATGTATGTGTGTGTGTGTATGCATGCATGTATGTATATGTGTCTATGTATATATGTATATGTATGTGTATATATGTATGTATGTGTATATATGTATATGTGTGTGTATATCTGTGTGTGTGCGTGCGTATCCAAACAATCAGTAATTATATTGTTTTGCTAGCTATTTGTAAGTAGCCTATTATCGATTCTCTTGGCATTTGGGTGAGCTTCAAGATTTGTAGATGCTCGATTTTGATTTTGATCCAATGGTTCAAATATGTCTCACATTTAAGAAATGAAAAGTCACTTCACAAATAGACATCCCGTAAATTAAATTCGTTTTGCAGATATACATGTCGATCGAGGCCATAAATTAAGCTAGCTACAGCCTCCAGGATCACAAAGTACTCTATCCATATATAAATATATATCGTTTTGGTCTTTTAATTTTGTTTCTAAATGTAAATGTAGGTCATCTCTAGGCACTTTTCCCTCCACTCTTTCTATTATACCCTTGGATCATTACTCTCATTAAGTGAGTCACTCCCAATGCTACTCCTTGCCAACAAACCTAACCTCCTATCTATACTTAGTCTTAAATAAGTTTAGACTTTTTTATCCCACTAGCTCTTTGTACTATAGAGTACGGCTCATTTGTCCATTAGAGCAATACGAGTACCAGTAGTACAACTCAGACATGGCATCTATCATCATCGGGCAGTCACTACTACAAAAAAAAAGCTATACTGGAAATCTTATCACAGCCGATTCATGTGAAGCCGTCTGTGATTTGATTATTACAGACAGGTCATGACTAAAACCATCTCTAAAATTATCACAGACGGTTAGGTTTAAAAACCGTCTATGATATATGAATTACCACAAACGATTTTTAACTAGAATCGTCTATGAAACTATCACAGATGGTTAGGTTTAAAAACTGTCTGTGATATACGAATTATCACAGACGGTTTTTAATTTGAACCGTCTATGAAACTATTACAGACGGTTTTTATTTACAACCGTCTATATTTTGTCGTGTGTCATATGAACTACAGAAGCTACTGAGACGAGAGACAAATTCAAGGCAAATTTATTACAAAAGTCCCAAAAAAAGGTATTTTCAGATCTTAGTCTTCTGGGCTTCATATGCTTCTTCTTTGACTTTTGGAGTTAGAGGATCAGCCGCTGAGTTCTCGAATGCCGTGAAGTTTGCTCTTGCCCTGTGCACTTTCTCCTCCAGCTTGGGTAAATCATTAGCACGGTCCATAATCTCGTAGAGGATGTCATGATAAGCTTCCTCAGAATCGGCCGCTTCTGCTTGATCGGCAATATTATCCATGTGTGTCTCCACTGCCGCAAGAGCTTCTTCCGCTTTGTGCACATTCTAGAGACGAATGAGGCTAAGGGCGATTTCCATTTGCTGAAAGGCAACGAGATACCTCCATCGACGACGGATGATGAGATCTAGCTGACGGATGGAAGCGAGTCGAAGAAGGAGAGCAGGGCGAGAGAGGAGGAGCTGCTCCAGACGTAAATTTCTGGCCGCTTGTGTAAGATTACGACCGAACAACTCATAATGGATAGATGAGAGAAAGGAGATCAAAAGAATATTAGATGCCATTATTGAGAAATTGAGTGAAGAAGATGAGAGGACAGTTTAGAAGAGCTGGTTTAGGGCGCACATATTTAAGGGTTATCACAGACGGTTCGTATACCAAACCATCTCTGATATTAATATCATGGACGGTTCGTATACCAAACCGTCTCTGATATTAATATCATGGACGGTTCGTATACCTTATCACAGACGGTTCGTATAACAAACCGTCTCTGATATGTGAATTATCACAGACGGTTCGTATAACAAACCGCCTCTGATAATGACAAGTCACCGATCCGTGGCGTTGCACCCAATATTTCGATCTCACCCGTCCATTCTCTCTACATCGAATGGCAGGCACCGGTTCCTCCCACCGCTCAGCCCTTATTAATTACTCCATCTACCTTTCCACCGGCAGTCGCGGGTGAGTCCATCCACTATATAGCTAGCTTACTCTGTATCCCCCTCGACGACGCCGATCGACTACCGCCGTGAGCTAACGCTTCCATTGTGACACCACGGTCGACTGTAAAACACACTCTTGATGTAAGTGTCGTAAGAGTGTTTTGTGCAGTCGCACCGTCGTGCCACAAAAGTGGCGCTACCGCCGCCTCTCCATTGCCGGTGATATCCGGTTGCCATCCGATGCATCCAACTTGTTCCTCGACCTCACCGACTACCGCCATCATCTAGCGCCTCCGTTATGACACCATGGTCGACTGCATAACACACTCTTGTCATAAGTATCGTAAAAGTGTCTTACACAGTCTCACCGTCATGCCACAAAGTTGGTGCTACCGCCGCTTCTCCATTGTCAGTGATATCCGGCCGCCATCCGATGCATCCAGCTTCTACTGTCTGCTAGGATATCTGCTTCTTATATATTCTTGCCGTGTTAAAGAGTTGGGTTCGTTATCTTGTTATGCTGTAATGGTGGATTCTAATCTTAATGGACATGGAATGTGCTGTTGTGTTAATTTGCCACTGTATTTGCTTGTTTTCAAAGAGCATAGGTAACATTATTTCTTGAGGCTAGCCAAAAAATAGAAATAACTTTAGGTATAGAGTGAACTATCATAGATGATTTTGTGGTATAAACCGCCTATGAAGGACTATCACATACGGTTCTATATACCAACCGTCTGTGATACTCGCTAATCACAGACGGTTGGTAACTAAAATCATCTGTGATGTGTGAGTATCACAAACGGTTTTTGGTTCGAGCCGTCTGTAATAGTTTTCTTCACAGACGGTTCTAGTAGCAAACTGTCTGTGCTGTCTTTATCACAGACAGTTCTAGTTACAAACCGTATGTGTTGTCTTTATCACAGACGGCTCACAATCTATCTGTGATAACCTTCGATTATCAGTGACACATAAATACAGGCGGTTCAGAAAACCATCTGTGATGACAATTCTGAACCGTCTGTGATGACCCTTTTTTGTAGTAGTGAGTGTTTATATTGCAAAATATTGCAAAGCTTGAATGGAGCAAACAAAACCAAGTTCTAAAATATTTCATTTTTTAGTTGTTTTTTTGGGCTCCAAACTCTTTTTTCAAGAGGCATTGCTAATGGAGCTCAGTACTCTCAATTGATTTAGTTGACTCCAAATTATTTGCTAGTGTAATGAGTAGAACAATTAATTGAAGCTGCATGCGTGATGTGAGCTTTCACTACTACAGAAATACAATTAGTAGACGCCAAACCATCTGTGACGTACACTATCACAGACGGTTTTAATTGGAGATCGTCTGTGTTGTTGGTGTCGGAAAAAATGAGTATCACAGACGGTTCTTACCGATGAACCGTCTGTGATACTGGAATATCACAAACGGTTTTTTATTAAAAACTGTCAGTGATAATCTATGAATTATCACAGATGGTTTTTTTTAAAAAACATCGTCTGTGTTAAGCTGATTATCACAGACGGTTTTTATTAAAAACCGTCTGTGATAATCCGGCTACATATTTATTGTGCCGCTCAGAACCACATCTGTCTTCATTTCGATCCAGATCTAGCTGGTGCTGCACCCAGAGGAGGCAAGGCTTTCAGGCCAATTAATTTGGTGGGAGGAGGCAGAAGATCTTTGAAGATTCATACGTTCCTGGTTGCCTTAGATATGGTTAGTAATGAAATTTATTTTTTTTTGCATTACAATTTAGATCTAAATTTTGGTGAGTGTTAATGAAGATGGTTTGCATCTACTTGACCATACATGATCAGTTCCCGTCATGTGGGAGGCCAAATTTATCAAAATTGTTTGTTATAAGTGGTTTGTCGATAGCTGTTGTGTTTATAATATGAATTAAGCTAGCAAAGCCTCAATGCATGTGGTATATATGTAGTAATAATTAATTAATTTAATTTTTAATACTAAGTTGTTATATATATATATATATATATATATATATATATATATATATATATATATATATATATATATATATATATATATATATATATATATATATATATATATATATATATATATATATATATATATATGCATAACGTAGGACTGAAACTGGGTGTATGCCGCGAACCGTATGAGTGAAGAGTACATTAATGGCATGTTTGCTTTTACAAGAGTTGCCGAGGAGGATATGTTGAATAACGGGGTGGAATATATGTACTGTTCATGCACTGCCTGCGAGAATTTAAAGATGTTCAAGAACCGAGAGCAGATTGAAGTGCACTTGATTCAGAGGGGTTTCAAAAAGGGTTATATGTGTTGGACCAGTCATGGTGAAGTCAATGATACGCCGCTGTATGACATCGCTGGTGAAATGAATTATATGCCACCGGATGATGTCGATTGTTGTTCGGATTCAGATAGGTTGCATGATGACAATCTGGATCTGATGCTTCACGATGTAGAAGAGAACTATGATGAGAGAGAGTATGTTAAATTCCGGGGCTTGATGGAGGACTCGGAGAAATCTTTGTTCACGTGCTGCAAGTCAAAGTACACGAGGTTGTCGGCCGTGCTTGAACTGTTGAAATTGAAGGCAAGCAACGGTTGGTCCGACAAGAGTTTCACGGCACTGCTAGGTCTTTTAGCGGACATGCTTCCGGAGGGAAATGAGTTGCCTAAATTTATGTATAAATTCAAGAAGGTTCTTTGTCCATTGGGAATGGAAGTGGAAAGAATACATGCATGCCCGAATGACTGTATCCTCTACCGTAAAGAGTTTGCAAACATGCATGTATGTCCGGTGTGCAACGCATCCCGATACAAACATAACAATCAATCAGATGACGGCGAGGGAACAGAGGTGAAGAAAGGATCTTCTGCTAAGGTGGCATGGTATTTTCCTATAATTCCTCATTTGAAATGGTTTTTTGCAAATCCAAAGGAGGCAAAACTGCTGTGTCGGCACTCGAAGGAGCGCAAGAAGGATGGAATGTTAAGACAACTTGCTGATTCCGCCCAGTGGAGAAACATCGATAGGAGTTTTGTAGTCTTCGGTGCAGAACCAAGGAATATAAGGTTTGGACTGAGTACAGATGGAATGAATCCTTTCAGTAACATGAGCAGCCAACATAGCATTTAGCACGTGACTCTCTGCATCTATAACCTTCCTCCTTGGTTGTGTATGAAGCGAAAGTATATTTTACTGTCGATACTTATCCAAGGGCCAAAGCAACCTGGGAATGATATTGATGTGTACCTAGCACCGTTGGTGGAAGATCTAAAAGTACTGTGGAACGAAGGGGTACATGTATGGGATGCATACAAATGAGAAAACTTCACTTTGCGCTCCTTATTGTTCTGCACCATAAATGGTTATCCTGCCCTTGCTAACCTGTCAGGCCAGAGTACAAAAGGTGCCAAAGCTTGTACTCACTGTTTAGATGGTACCGAGAGTGTGTGGCTGAAACACCACGCAAAACCGTGTACATGCGTCACCGTCGGTTCCTTCGGAGGGCTCACCTATACCGCAAGATGAAGAAACAATTTGACAGAGAGAAGGAGGACGGTTCAGCTCCAAGGTATTTAAGCGGAAAAGATGTTTATAATATGGTTAAGGATTTAGATGTTGTCCTCGAAAAATGACATAAATTGAGGGCTCATGAGAAGAACATCTGGAAGAAGAGATCAATATTTTGGTACTTACCTTATTGGGAGTATCTAGATGTTTGACACTACATCGACGCCATGCACATAGAAAAAAAATGTATGTGACAGCTTGATTAGTCCCTTACTGAATATTCGTGATAAAACGAAGGATGGTGTCAATGCACGGCTTGACTTGGCTGATATGGACATCAGGCCTGAGTTAGCACCGACAAAAACAGATAATGGATGAACGTACCTTCCCCCTGCGTGTTATACTCTGTCCAAGGCCGAGAAAATAGAACTGTACCAGTACTTGCATGGTGTCAAAGTTCCGTCTAGTTACTCTGACAACATGAAGAAACTTGTTTCGATGCAAGATTTGAAGTTAAATGGCATGAAGTCTCATGATTGTCATGTGCTGATGACATAGATGTTCCATATTGCAATTAGAAATATTTTGCCGATCAAAGTCCGAGAGACAATCATGAGGCTATGTTATTTCTTTAACACAATTGCTCAGAAGGTCATCCATCCCGAAGGACTACATGCTCTGCAGGACGAGGTGGTGATGACTCTATGTCATCTTGAGATGTATTTCGCTCCTTCATTTTTCGATATCATGGTCTATCTCATTGTTCACGTTGTGTGGGAGATAAAAATGTGCGGGCCCATATTTCTACGTAGCATGTACCCATTTGAGAGGTTCATAGGAATTATTAAGTCCTATGTATGGAATCGATCTCAGCCAGAGGGCAGCATCGTCAAAGGTTATGCAAGCGAAGCGGTCATTGAGTTTTGTGTCAATTATATGGTTCAGATTCAACCGATAGGTGTGCCTCAATCTCATCATGGGAAGAGGCTCAAGGGTATCGAAACTATCGGAAGGAAAGCAATCACTTCAGATATGGACGCGTATGCTCAAGTCTATTTCACGATCTTGCAACACATGACTAAAGTGGCGTCTTAAGTCGACCAGCACAAGGATGTGCTTCGCCAACAGAATCCGGAGCGGCCGGATATTTGGATCATGAGGCAACACAATAGTCTATTCAACCAATGGTTGAAGGAGCAAATCGCTAGGAGCTCGCCAAGTGAGATGCTGACATGGTTGGCAAAAGGGCCAACATTTACAGTTGTGACATGGCAAGGATATGACATAAATGGGTACACATTCTATACACAGGCTTAGAATGTAAAGAGCACTAACTAGAACAGCGGTGTCCGCATAGATGCGCTCAGTACCGATGGGTTGAGAAACTCGTACTATAGGTTCATAGAAGAGATTTGGGAGCTCGACTATGTGGTTTTAAGATCCCCTTATTTCGGTGTCGTTGGGTGCATCTCCCATAGGTGAAGGTTGACAAATACGGTGTTACTACCATGGACCTCCAACGTATCGGATACAAAGACGAACCATTCGTACTCGCTAACCAAGTTGTTCAAATTTTCTATGTAACCGTTCCGGCAAATAAGAAGCGCCATTTAGTTCTTCATGGAAAAAGGAAAATTGTCGGAGTAGAGAATGTAGTGGACGAGGACGAATACAATCAATTTGACAAGTTACCTCCTTTTGGAAATGGCATAAGGGTCGATGACGAACAACGTGACGAAACTAGTTACATACGTATTGATCATCATGAAGGGCTAATTTTTAAAGGAAATAAGCAAGTGGAATGAGAATGCGCGATATATATATGGGCATTTGCATGTATGTATATAACAATGCATGTATGTGATGTATAAGTCAATTTGCATTTATGTATATAACAATGCATGTGTGTGATGTATTTTTGAATTTGCATTTATGTATATAACAATGCATGTGTGTGATGTATTTTTGAATTTGCATTTATGTATATGTGAAAATATGTGATATATAGGTGAATTTTGAGAATGAGTCATACATATGTATCTCTATGTTCATTGGGCTGTTGTAAAGAAATACACTCTGTGAGGTCTTATTACAGTGCCTGCTGGTTGGTGTAGGTAATAACTCCAGTGCGAAGGAAAGAGCTTATCACAGACGGTTCTAGTTTGAGAATTTATTTGATCTTTTCACGCTCAACGCTCTCGACGTCTCACTCGTTCGATGCTGGACACTGTAACTGTGTACAATAACAATCTCCGTTCATGTAAAACCGACTACACAGTTATCGGCCAATTACTCGATAGGTAAGTACATTTTCTTCATACATAACTATATTGTACTCTTTCTTTCCTTCCGAATGACTAGGCTAACATTTTCGAATCATGAAAGTCGTTTGCCACGTACGTTGCAGAGACACGTGGCTCGACGTAAGGGGCCAACCCTTGCAACATGTTCGAAATTTTCAGGTATTCGCTAGTACACATTAATTAATCCTATACAACACTTGGTAGTAATGCCTTTTGAATTAACACGTTCTATTTTTTGCAGTGCCACCAGCAGCAGCCGGGCAACACATGTGGATTCTACGTTTACCACCATATGAAACTACTACTCGATTCCTCGAAGATCACCAATCCTAAGGTTTATCAATCTTCCCACAATTATTTCATACTTATCAGGTTACATATGTACGCATATTGATATTCCTATCGACAGGCTGCGCCCATCCCTACAACTGCATTGCAACAGCCCGACCTTACACAAATTCGAGGAGAGTGCACGTATTTTTTGATGGCTAGAGTCATAAAATCAGGTGGAGAGTTCCACAACGTACAATAATTTTTTGTTTGGGATAAGATTAACATTGATTGTAATTGTGTATTTGTTAATGGATATTTTATTTCATTTCAATTAATTGATTTGCGAAATGGATATTTTATATTTGTGAAATGAATTGAGATGTGAATTGGATGTATACATGTACATGTTGATCTGCTTGTTTCAGAGGGCATGGCTAATATTTCCCGAGGCTAGCTAATAAACAGAAATAGATTTAGGGGTAGAAAAGAATATCACAGACTAGTTAATAATCACAGACGGTTTTTAACTAAAAACCGTCTATGCTAGTTATACCACAGACAGTTTGAAAGCCGTCTGTGATGATCTCGTATCATTACTGACCCATAAATTTAGACGGCTCACAAAACCGTCTGTGATGACGTTTCTGAACCGTTTGTAATACGGTTTTCTGTAGTAGTGTTTGTGTCTACTGTGATTACCTGGAAAGAGAGAAGTTGTATGCCTGTGATTAACTGGAGAGGGATCAGAGAATAATTGGATCAAGAGAAGAGTACGGTGGTCATTTTATGCCATGCTCCATATCTAAAACAACAACATTAAGGGACAGAGCAGTACAGGGTGTAGATACAAACTAATGCCCAAGTAGTAAATGCACGAAGAAACACTGAGACTTGCATTCTTCGTGAAGACTTAGCTACACACAAACCTACTTTGTTCCGAAAATCTTCTTTGATCTTCGGTTATTCTACGTTACACATCTCTTTGAAACGACCGAGAACACCCAACTCTCTCTCACATACACACAATCACACGTACGCACAAAAGTGCTACACACAAATCCACTTGGTTCCGAAAATCTTCTTGATCTTCGGTTATTCAACGTTACACATCCCTTTGAAACGATGGAGAACACCAATTTTACTCTCACACACACACATTCACACGTGCGAAGGATCCGACGCACGCATGCGCGCCGCACAGGCCACGGCCGGATCAGTGATGCTCCGGGTCGGGTCCTCCAGGGCTGAGCCTCTTGGACGCAGATACGCCGCTGCCTTCGCCTTCCTCCGTCTCTTCCCGCACTAACGCGGCCATTTGGATTAGGAGACGCCGCGTCGCCTGGGACACCCCGGCCACGGCGCTCCCGCCGATCTCCAGCCGCCGCGCCGAGTCGGCGCCCGGAACGCACATGGACAGGACCAACAGGACGCACATTGCGCTCACGACCACAACGCTAAGATGCCTTGCCATTTGGTTTGAAGCGATCAGCTGTTCAACTAGCAGCTATAGCTAGGTTCAAGAACCCTTAGTTAATAACTTGCTTAGCCACGTACAGTTGCAAGTATGTAGTAATGTATGCATGAACTGCTGTGTGCGACTAGCTAGCTTCTACGTCTAGTGCCACCCCTCGCGGCGAGCTTATATAGGCGCCCTCGCCGGGCCGTTGAGACTATTATATTGATTGTGACCGGCCGGCCGTTATCGATGTCAATTTGTACTTGTGTACCGCTCCATCGTTGCCGTTTAGTGCTGGTGCTGTGGTGCCTATTACACACGAAATTGGTGCCTGATAGGCCATCCGCGTACGTGCTTTTCATCCATCATAAAGCAGCTAGACGCACTTAATATAATTTGGTCGATTCTCACAATACAAGAAATGAAGGATGACGATGAATCATGCATGTGGGCTCAATGGCTTATACATATGTCTGCTTTGACGTTGCAACTTGCAAAGCATCTCTCCCTTAATTTGAAAAGGGGGACAATCAAAAGAGAAGGCCTCTCCGCAGACAGAGAGATCTGGGGCCAGCGGTGGCCGCGTCACCGTCGTAATGCTCTTTAGTTACGGTGAACTCGACCGTCAACTCGAACCATCTGCATCACTTGAGAGACTCATCACGCTGTGGCCACGTGCCAGCCCCCTCCCTCTCCCTCCTACTTGCTGCACCCTGTACAGCATGCTGCAAATCACACCATGGCTCACCCTTACTGGCCTCGCTAGCGCTGCGCCAGGGACGGTTCTAGCTCAATTCAAGGGTATTCAGTTAAATACCTAAAATTTTTGTCAAAAAAATCTACTATATATAAGGTATAATATATATGTATATTAATAGTTAGGCTAAATTCGTCTTGTTCATACCTAGTCGGGCTAAATTATCGCTAGATCCTTTTGGTCTATTTCCCTCTCCCAAACCCAAATTGGCGTCAAACACTGGCCTAGACCCACTATCATGATTTACATGACATATGGTAGAAACTCTAGGTCTCACTCAATCTCTTCTCTCACTTAAGTCTCTCCCTCTCTGTCTCTCTCCATTTGGTGGCACAGGAGCTTCTGGTCTTATAGGAGCACTGGAGCGGCCGTTTCGCAACGCAAGTCACCTTGCCATTGTTGCTCGCCAATGTGGTGTAGCCGCACAGGTTCACCCTCCCCGACCTAGTGACCCCTATGGCGTCATGGCTCCATATCCCTAATCTGGTAATACCTCTGTCTCCTTCTCCTCTAGTGATTCTGATTTGAAGCAAAATTATGTGTCTAAATAAAGAAGTGAGTTGTATTTTGCTTAAAGAAGTGAGATATCTATAATGATTCTAAAGTTTCTGCATAGTAGTTGATTATATTCTGATGACTTATGCATCAATTATTTAGAAAATATGTAAGTGTTACCAAGTTTGTCATGTAGCTTGATGTGTTGGACACTTGGATGATTTGATCACCTTTGATGTCTGGCTATCTGATTCATGTTTTGTTTAGCATACTACTTAAGTTGCTTAGAAATCATTCAACAAAGTATGTTCACGATAAAAACACTTTTAAACATCCGCTTGGGAATGAAAAAATCTAATAAAGAGAATTGTCTTTTTACTTGATTAAAGCATCTCGTTGTGATTGTACAACTCTACTGTAAAATTATTCCGATTTGAACTTTGACTCAAATTAGTAGTTTTAGAAAAACAGTTCATCTCTAATTCCAATCATTATAGTTAAAACTATTAGTCTTTGAGTTCTGTTTTTCACTCATTGCTGAAGTTTCTTCCTTTTTGTGTGCTTGTCTGTATGATATTATATCTCGTTTCCAAGGCATGAAACATCGTCGTGTTAATTTTTGATTATTTTAGAATTTTTTTTATATTATTTAAGATGTTATCTCTAATATAAACAATTGTACTTTAATTTTCGCTACTGTAGACCTTTATGTTTTCAATTGAACAATATTTTGTAATTTCGAATACCCATTTTGAAATTCCTAGGACCGCCACTGCGCTGCACAGAAGGATAAGGTTTTCACCCCAAAGCTGCCCCAATGCTCTGCTCTAACTAGCCTTCACCATCTTATACTTTAAGCAAGCAAGAATCTAAAGGAGTTGCCATCTATTTGCGTTATCTGCAGCTGCAAGCCTGAAAGCGAGCTAGCATCTGCAACTTGCCGACCAAAGATACAACGTTACACATCCCTTTGAAACGATGGAGAACACCAAGCTCACTCTCACACACGCATTCACACGCGCGCACACATTCACCCGTGCGAAGGATCCGACGCACGCATGCGCGCCGCACAGGCCACGGCCGGATCAGTGATGCTCCGGGTCGGGTCCCCCAGGGCTGAGCCTCTTGGACGCAGATACGCCGCTGCCTTCCTCCGTCTCTTCCCGCGCCAACGCGGCCATTTGGATTAGGAGACGCCGCGTCGCCTGGGGCACCACGTTCACGGCGCTCCGGCCGATCTCCAGCCGCCACGCCGCGTCGGCGCCCCGAACGCACATGGACAGGACCAACAGGACGCACATTGCGCTCATGACCACAACGCTAAGATGCCTTGCCATTTGGTTTGAAGCGATCAGCTGTTCAACTAGCAGCTATAGCTAGGTTCAAGAACCCTTAGTTAATAACTCGCTTAGCCACGTACAGTTGCAAGCATGTATGCATGAACTGCTGTGTGCGACTAGCTAGCTTCTACGTCTAGTGCCAACCCTCGCGGCGAGCTTATATAGGCGCCCTCGCCGGCCGTTGAGACTATTGTATTGATTGTGACCGGCCGGCCGTTATCGATGTCAATTTGTACTTGTGTACCGCTCTATCGTTGCCGTTTAGTGCTGGTGCTGTGGAGCATATTACGCACGAAACTGGTGCCTGATAGGCCATCCGCGTACGTGCTTTTCATCCATCATAAAGCAGCTAGACGCACTTAATATAATTTGGTCGATTCTCACAATACAAGAAATGAAGGATGACGATGAATCATGCATGTGGGCTCAATGGCTTATACATATGTCTGCTTTGACGTTGCAACTTGCCAAGCATCTCCCCCTTAATTTGAACAAGGGGGAAAATCAAAAGAGAAGGCCTCTCCGTGGACAGAGAGATCTGGGGCCCAGCGGTGGCCACGTCACCGTGGTAATGCTCTTTATGGTGAACTCGACCCGTCAACTCGAACCATCTGCAACATCTTGAGAGACCCATCACGCTGTGGCCACGTGCCAGCCCTCTCCCTCTTTCTCCTACTTGCTGCACCCTGTACGGCATGCTGCAAATCACACCATGGCTCGCCCTCACTGGCCTCGCTAGCACTGTGCAGAGGGATAAGGTTTTCACCTCAATGCTGCCCCAATGCTCTGCTCTAACTAGCCTTCACCATCCCATAGAATCTAACGCAGTTTCCATCTATTTGCGTTAACTGCAGCTGCAAGCCAGAAAACGAGCTAGCATCTGCAACTTGCCGACCAAAGATACAACGTGCAACCACCATAGCTGAGCTGCTCCCTCCCGAACGTAGCCTGGCAAAAATCCCACTGCACTTGCATCTTGACGCCCACGTAGCCACTCCTGATCATGAACCGCACCACACAAAGCCACCACTACCGCTGCACTAAAACGAATTTTGGACACTGTTGGACCCCAAAACATCAAAAATTCCATTTTTAGCCCCCTAATCAAAAAAATTCCAATATTGGACCCCTCCCGACCGCGCGTTTCTCCCGTCGCGCCACGTGCCCCGGTCGTGCGGTGTGGTACCGCACAACCGCACTGTTCACGGGTCGTGCGGTACCACACCGCACGACCCTGCCGCCGACCGCATGTCCCGCCTCCCGACCGCACGACCCGAATGCCGCGGAACGCCGGCCGCGCGTACGCCCGCCCGAGCGCGCGTATTCCCGCCCTGACCGCGCGATCGCCTGGCTGAGCGCACGTCTCCCGCCCGACCGCGCGTCTGAATTTTTGACCGCACGTTTGCCGCTCCCGACCGCGAGATTTTTTACCGCGAGGGTTTACTGTTTTAATTTAGGTGTATATATATTTATGCATTTGTAAAGTTATTTTTTATAAAAAATTTATGTGTATATATGAAATGATGTGTGAAAAAATATGAATTTGAAGTGGAGTCCACTTTACTGCTTGTGTAATTTTTTGTGTAATTTTGAAAATTAAAAATATTGGTTGGTAGAGTACGAACGAAATTTGTGTGAAGTAACGATTAGTGTATTTGTGATTTTCATATATTGCTGACCGTGAAAATGTGTTCAAGTGACAATAACAAATTTCGATCATGGTATGTTGTTTTATTGGAAGCAATATAATGAAAAATTTTTAGAGTACAAATGTGATATGAACAATTGGAGGAAATGAAGGAAAGTGATATTGAACACGTGGGAATGAGTGCAGGAACTGTAATGATTATAAGTTTTGTTAATTTTGTAGTTGTGAATCAGAAAAAAATCTAATAAAATTGTAAAACAAGTTTATGTTGATTATATGTTGTAGATGCATAAAACATTTTGGTAATTTTTTTTGGAACGATTGTGCGTAGAACGATCGATATATAAAGTGGTAAGTGACTTTTAGGGTTTGGTATGTTTTTAGGGTTTGCAATCCGCGTGATTTTTGTATGTTTTGTCAATTTTGTAGTTATAAACTGCGTAAAAATCAGATAAAGTTGTAATAGAAGTTTATGTTCAATGTAAGTTGTAGATGCATAAAAAATTTGGGTAAATTTTTTAAAGGTTTTTTAAGAACGATTGACCGTAGAACGGTCGATACATAAAGTGGTAAGTGATGTGACCAGTGGCATGTGGCATGTGTGGAACTCTGTATTTCTAATGTTCAAAACTCCACCACTAGTCCTAACATGCCTTAGGGAATATAACTTGCTGGGTGTATTACATTTTGTCTACTGGGTGTAGCGTGGTTGTTTCCCCTTATTCTCGCGCCATGAAGATGGCTCCGCTGCATCATTCTTCCTGTCACTCTTGGTCTTGAGAGCTGCCTCACGAGCTTGAAGCTCTTCCTCCTGACGTTTGATGGCTGCTTCACGCAGACCTAACTGCTCCCGCCTCCTTTGCAGCTCATCCTCCTTGCCCTTCAGACGGATTTGGTCCACCCTCACGCGGCGCTCTTGCTCAAGCCGCATATGTCGTTCGACCTCGCGAGCCTGAGTCATCTTGACAAAGTATTGTCCTTTGTTTTCCACCTCCATTGGCCGGTTCCGTGGCCATGCCGGCGGCACCCGATCCACCCATTCGATGAACTCGCAAGGCTATGTGTGGCGTGGTAGATGTCATGGATCAAGTTGAAAAAACGATAACGAGAAACAAAGAATTTAGTTGTCGTCGTTACCATGAAGTCGTCATCCAGGTCTGGGCACTTGAAGAACCTACGGCTGTAGTTGACTCGTTGTACTGGATCCGTCCAGACGCACAACATCGTCCTAAAGCCGCAATGGCACTTCGGGCGCTCATGCCACTCCGGCACTCCAAATGGGTCGGACCTCCAGGAAGACATTGTTGTGTAGTAGTATTGTGATGGCTTGAGAATGAGATGTGGTATGGAAGACATAGGAGGCCTTTATGTAGGCAGGTTATCTGGTGCAGTGGGCATAGTCCATGGAGAGGACGACATGGGAATCTTTTGAGCATAGTCAGGTTTCCAGTGTAGCAATAAATGTCCCTATGAAGGCTTTTGAGCCTGTAGTCTCGTAATAAATTTAGAGCTTGGACCATTCAATGTATGTGGTACAACGTAGCCTTTTCAGTCGTTTGCAGGAAATAGTACGTTCCACGAAATAAGTGATACAACATTGCCTTCTCAGAGGCCAGTAATCATAACTGGGCAAAGCTGCCCGGTTTTGTCATGTCACTGCGCAAGGCTGCCCGGTTTTGTAATGTCACTGCGCAAAGCTGGCCACTTTGGTCATGTCACTGCGCAAAGCTGGGCCGTTTAGTCATGTCACTGCAGAAAGCTGGCTCGTTTAGTCATGTCACTTTGCAAAGCTGGCATCTTTTGTCATGTAGTGAGCAAAAGCTGACATCTTTGCTCATGTCATGGGTCTCCTCGCAATCCTTCACCATCTTGTCCCATTGCTTCTTCTTGCCTTTGTCCATCCCGGTTGGGTGAGGGAAGCGCGGTGTAGTATGGGGTTTGCATGTGCAATGTTCACTGCGAAATGGAATGCACACCAATTTATAGGGTCTGTTTTATCTCTACTCGTACGTGTAAAGCTGGTCTGCGTGGTCGTAGCAGTGAGTAAAGATGGGAGTGCTGCGAGACTACTGCCAAAAGGCGCCATTTTGTCATGTCTCTGAGCAAAGCTGTCCTGTGTTGTCATCTCACTGAGCAAAGCTGTCCTCTCCTTTTCATGTCACGGAGCACAACTGTCCTCTTTAGTAATGTCACTGCCCAAAGCTGGCATCTTTTGTCATCCCACTGAGAAAAGCTGCCCCGTTTCGTCATGTCACTGCGCAAAGCTGCCATCTTTTATCATCTCACCGAGCAAAGCTGGTCCGTTTCGTCATGTCCCTCGTTTGGTATAAATAGCACGGTTGGGGTCCCAGCACTTTGTAGACAGAGAACCATGTAAATCGAATAAAGAAGTACCCTCTCTTTCGTGCTGGAACAAACCATGTCGGAAGCTGAGGGGCCAGTCAATTTTGGGTCACCGAAGGAAGACCTTCCCTTCGAAAGGAGGGAGATCTTTGGTCCACAGTACCGCTTGATACCAAGCCGGCGTGCTCAACCAGTGTGGCCGAAATGCAGACACAATGAGTACGCGGTCGTGCAGGCCCTGGATGGCTCGTTCGATGGCGGACGCCGTTTCTTCCGATGCCCACGCTCCAGGGTACAAATTACTAATAGTACATTTTTTGTTATTGGTTATGGACCCTCCATGTTTACCGTCGTGTCCCGCAGATGGCGAAATGCGACTTCTCCCGCTGGATCGACCCTCCTCATGAATGGTATATTTGCCGTTATGTGGATACATTATGGGATCAAGTATTGGAGTTGCAGGACCGAATCGAGACTCTCAATGAGGCGAACAACGACCTCCGCCAACAGATACGACGCGAGAGGGGTAACGAGGAGGTCGTGAACATAGGAAGCTCTTATGATCCCACATGTTGCTGCGCGAACCCGAGCTGCATATGTGTGTGCCACTACCAGGACGGCGAGCCACGTCCGAGGCGACCCCCTCAGCAATTCTCCATGTGGGTGCCACGAGGCTCGTTTGGCATGTAGGTAAGAAGGTGTATGGTTGTGTTTTAGTTGTTGTGTTCGTTGGTGTGTTGATTGCTGTAGTACTTGCTATATGTTATGTACGGGCAATGTATGTGTTGTTTCGTGTTGTCATGTCACTGAGCAAAGCTGGCATCTTTTGTCTTCTCACTGAGCAAAGCTGGCCCGTTTTATGATGTCACTGGGCAAAGCTGTTCTCTTTTGTCATCTCACGGAACAAAACTGGAATCTTTTATCATCTTTTGTCATTTGTCATCTCACTGAGCAAAGCCGACCTCTCATTGAGCAAAGCTGACGCTTTTGTCATGTCTATACATTCCTCTTTTGTCCCATCTCTGCGCAAAGCTGTACTCTGTTTCATGTCACTGAGCAAAGCTGCACTATGTTGTCATTTTTTTTGTATTGGTTATGTACCCTCCATGTTTACTGAGAGACCATGTGGAGGTCACCCCATGGTTGTGATGAGTAATTGACTCTTGGTCTAGGAAGTTTGAGTTTAGTTTTTGAGGTTTGTGCTAGTTCTGCTTTGTCGTAGCCCTGGCGAAGTGGTCTGCAGCTTTTACGACCACGTTGGTCGTGGTCGAAAGTCGTGCGCACTGTTTACGACCATTTTGGGCATGGTCGAAAGTCACCCGAGGGGTCTACGACCACTCTGGCCATGGTCGAAGGGCACCAGAAGGCAGTAAGACCATGTTGGCCATGGTCGAAGGCCAGTACGACCACGTTGGCCGTGGTCGAAGCAAGTTTACGACCACTTTGTGCGTGGTCGGAAGTCTCCCGACTCAGCTACGACCACGTTGACTGTGGTCTGTGGTCGGAAGTCGGCGCTCGAATGAACGATTACGTTGAGGAGTCGGCGCGTTACGATCACGTTACCGCGAGAAGTAGTCGGAGGTCGATACTTCGATCTCTTTGGTCGGTAGTCGGCAGAACTCAACTTCGACCACATGAGAAGTCGAAGCGACTTCGACCACGTTGTGAAACGGTCGTATGTCTTCGGATCGAACTCAGACGGGGTCGGCTCGGTTGGACGTGGTCGTATGCGGTCTGCTGAGGGCGTAGGGCAGTTGGCTGCGGTCGGAAAGGGTCTCGACCTCTGAAAAAACTCGTTGTACGTGGTCGAAAGGTGTTTTGATCACGCGCTAAACGGTCAGAAGTCCCTGGGAGGGTTGAGCGTGGTCGTAGACATCTAGTAACCGGTCGTAATGGGTGTACGACTTTGTGGAACATGTTTGAGTTCCTTTTATGCAGATGTCTGTACACATTGTGTTGTGCGGTGCTATGTAATGGTTTGCTTGTCTGTGATGTTTGCAGGACCTTGAGACTAGTCGTGGCAAGGCATGGAGGGCCGAGACTAGGCACGGGCGGTGCTGAGGTCAAGAGCGGCTAGGAAGTGCTGAAGACGACGAGGTCTGTGAGGTGGTTGCAAGCCGAGGAGATGAGGAACCGGAGCTGGAGCTGCCAGAGGACCTTGGAGACAAGTCTTGATGAGGCTTGGAGTGGTCGGGACTAGACATGAGGGATGTCGAGGTCCAGAACGACCAAGGGAAGCCGAAGGAGACCTAGTCTTGCGAGGTGGTTGCAAGCTTGGACGACAAGGCAGGAGGAAGCTTCCGGGAAGGCAGTGGAGTGGTATTTTGGAGAAATGCGGAAAGCTGCAAAGGGAAGCTGTGTCTCTGCCAATGCACAGGAGTTGTTGGCGCTAACGGGCAAAGCAGTGGAGCCGTTGGGTGTAACGGGTAAAGCACTGGAGCTCGTTCTTGCTAGTGGGTAAAGTGAGTTGAAAACCCGTGTTAGGTGGGGGTTTGCGGGTTCCCCCTCTTTGGTGTGTGAGTGTGTGGCTATAAATAGAGAGGGTAGAGCTCGGGTACTAGTGAGATTCTGATCCCCGAGTTGCTCTGTTCTTCCTTTGTTATTTGTGAGTGTGTGGGTTCTCGGGATGGAGCAAGTGTGCTCATGTATCTCCCAGTTGGAGTGGCTGTAGAAACCTCCATTATCAATCATTCATCTCTCTTCCTCTATTTGTTTTCTGTCGTCTTGAGATGTTGTGATTGACTTGTTTGCGATCTGTTTTGAGAGCTTGGACTTCTTGCTATCCTTTTCTCTCCTCTCTTCTTCGTGAGTCTGCTTTCGTCTTTGTGTGCTTTGATTAGCTCAGAACTGGGAATCTGTCTCAAGGCCACTTGGCCAGTTCATTCCCGAGAGCAGGAGTCGAATTAGAGAAGTTCACTTTACCGGATGATTGTGCGCCTCGAGTCCTTCTGTTCTTGGTTCATCCTCTCAGTTATCACTGTTTGATTTCTTTTGTCGGCTCAGGCAAGTGTTCGACCACGTGGTGTTCGACCATCAGTTGGCTTACGACCACGTGTGTTCGATCGAAGAAGCTAGTTCTTTCGCCCGATTTGTCGTGTGAGTACTTGGGGAGTTTTTAGAAGGCACCATTCACCCCCCCTCTGTTGCCATTTCGGTCCTATCAATTGCTCTACCAGAGAAGAGCCATGGCGACGGACAAGTACTCGACCAAACCTCCCGTCTTTGATGGCCTGGATTATCCCTTCTGGAAGAGCCGAATGGAAACATACATCCAGGCTCAGGGGTATGCCATTTGGCGGAAGGTGAAGGTCAGATTCGTTGTTCCTGCCGATGAGAACATCAATGTGGCAAATATGCATGTTGAGGCAAATGCGAAGGCAAGGAACATCATTATCCAGGGCTTGAGTAGAGCGAGTTCGATCGCATCTCTCACCTGTCGTCCGCTTACGACATCTGGGTGACCCTCGATGCATACCATGAGGGCACCACCCAGATTAAGACGGTCCGACAGGACCAGTTCAAGCGCGAATACAACAAATTCGAGATGCTTGCTGGAGAGTCCCTGGATGAGTGCTTTTGCGCATTTCACAAATCTTGAGCAACCTCCGAGCGGTCGGTCTTACATACCCCGACTCGGATAACGCTCGCCAAATGCTCGCGGCACTCGATCTTCGTGTCTGGGAATGAAAGTGACCACCATCAAAGACACGACAGACCTCTCGACCCTGACTCTTGACGCGCTGTACTCGCGCCTCAAGACTCACGAGATTGACGTTGTCTCTCGCGGTCGAAGTCACAGTCGATGGCTTTGGTCACCGATCCCAGTTCTTCTGGTCCCTCTTCGATTCTTCTTGCGGTTTCTCCCTTGCTGCTCTCTGTGACATAACTGATGATCAGTTAGAGCAGCTTGCGGATGATCAGCTGGCCCTCCTAGCCGAAGGTTTTCCCATGCCTACAAGGGTAGGAGACAGAAAGAGAGGAGGACCCGTGATTTGCTTCGAGTGTGGTGGCCCCAACCACATTCGGCAAACTGCCCCAAGCTGGAGAAGGGCAAGAACGACTACGGCGGTTCGGGCAAGAACGACTACACCGACAAGAACCGCAACAAGAAGCCTCCAGCTCCACGCCGGAAAGAAGAAGTTCCGCAACTTCGGGAAGGCCAAGAAGCTCTTCCACCGCGTCCTCACCGCCTTCGACGACCTCGACCTCAGCGAGGTGGAGGGATGGAGCGACGACGACGGGACGGGTGACCAAGAGCCCAAGGATGGCGGCACGACTTCTCCGGCATGTGCTTCATGGCCCTCGAGGGCGAACTCAGCGACAGCGAGCTGTACTCCGACTCGGACGAGGTATGTCCCTCCTATGACCAACTTAATGAAGCTTTCTTAAGCTAGGAGGTTTTCATGCTAGAGCTAGGACTAGGTGTACCGAGTTAGAGAAGGAAGTAGATAGACTGTCACGGGAGCTTACTTCTCTTACATCTGCTCCCTCCCGTGACGACTGTGATACATGCTGTGCTTTGCTGGGTGATTTGGAGAAATTAAGGACCTCGCATGATAGTGTGTCCTCCGAGCTTGATTTGTTAAGGTGGAGAATGTTAGTCTGCTTGCTGAGTTAGAGTTGAGTAGGATGGCTGTTACCCTACTTACTACTGATGAGACTACTTCTCCCACCTCATGTGAGGTTAAGGACATTGCTGCTAGAGGACCTTATGCCATGCTCCTTGATCTGCCCGAGTCTTGTGAAAATTGCAATAATTGAAAGATGAACCTAAAACGGGCAGATCACAAGATTGCTGAGTTGCGTGCTTCTTTACTTGAGCCTATTGATTCATGTTTGAATTGTCCTAGTTAACTGCTGAACTTGAATCTGTCTCAAAACAGTTTCAAGAAATGATTGACACAATAAGAAAATGGCTCAATGCGACTAAGGATCCTGTTAGCTCACCTGCATTAGTTGTGATAAACTAAAACTTGAACTCGTTGCTTTGAATGACAAATGTGTGAAGCTAACTAAGGACTTACTAGAGAAGCCACAATCTGGTTGTGATGTGATTGATGATGGGGGGAAGCCCCAGGGTAAGGTGAGACGCTAGAGACGCGAACCAACCTGCTAGTAGTAGGACTGTCCCCTCAGAGTCGGCTGTGCGTGCACAAGCCATTCTTCCTCTACTGTTGGTTCTTCTTCTGCTCCCTTACCTCCTGCTGTTCCCTCTTCTCCTTGCTCTTCTTGCACCTCTCTCTTTCGGGAGTGTCAGTATCTTATGAACACTCTCGAGAGATTTGTAGGAGGCAAGAAGAAGCTTAATCTTATTCTAGACCAATCCAAGATTTGCAAGTTCAATCAAGGTCTAGGATATGATTTTATGAGGATATGAGGAAGCATCCACCTGCTATTCTCCGACCCATAGTAGGAGGTGTGATCGAGGTCGAGCCCAGATCTGATGAGGTTAAGTTCAAGTCAGCGGGCTTTGTCCAAGGGATCTCTGACAGAAAGGTGACTTCACCCGCAGCTTCGGCCTCTCAGAAGGCGAAGCCATATCATGCTACTTCTGCCTCTCAGAAGGCGAAGTATCATTGCACCTTCTGTCAGAAGGATGGACACTCGATCGAAATGTTCAGGCGCGCCAAGATCGCGCGTAGAGACCGTGTTGAGTCTCTTAGGGGTATTCAGGGTCAGCCCCAGATCCTGAGTGCACCTAAGACCAACACGAGGTCTAGGTTTGCTCCTGTTGCGGAGTTTGGGCAGCATAGAGGACTTGGTTTTTCCGAGTTTTCTGTTTTCCGTCCTCATGCTGCCCCTGGTCGTGTCTTCCGCGTCCTGAGGGTAGATCTCGGTTTCCCCGTCGAGATAGCTACCGCGGCGTGATCAGCATGTTGCCGGTGTTCCGACTCGCTCTCTCGTAGCAGTTGGACCCGCAACAGCTTCAGGTCTGCTCACAGACCTTCTGCTTCTTTGCGTCACGGAGAGCGTAGGGTAGATAGAGGTCAGTCGTGTTGACTACTTCATCTGCTCCACGTGTTGTTCAGTATTGGGTGCCAAAATCTCTCTTGATTTACCCCAGTACTGAGACTTTACTCTCTGTTTGACTCAGGTTCGCCGGGCAGGGAAGGGAAAGGTTTGGCTCGTAGACTCCGGGTGTTCACGACACATGACCGGAGATTCCCGTTGGTTTTTTTCCCTTGCCCGTGCTCCAGGTGATGAGACGATCACCTTCGGAGATGCTTCATCTGGGCGCGC